>SRMA01025267.1:0-56954 GCA_007224835.1 Danionella cerebrum
AATGTTACTGGCTATTACGGTATTACTAATGTGGGGGCAATGTTGCACTGGAACAGTGATGGTGATAACGAATGGTGGACTTTAGAGTGATGAGTGGGGGCAAAGAAAAACATTACAGCCTTTTTTTTGTTACTTTTACTGTTTACTGTCTGTTCATGTTACATGTTTGGCTGTTAACTTTTACACAGTTGAAATACAATATTTTACAAAAGTATTTGGTTCAGAATCTTTTTTTCTAGATCTTCCTCTTTTAAAATTGGGTGCGTCTTATGTGCCGGTGCGTCTTATGAGCCGAAAAATACGGTACTCATGAAACCCGGACATCTGTTTGTATGTTCAGTTGCACATTAATGCATTTTTGATAAATTTTCTGAAGCACGGTTTGGACACCTGCGGCCTGTCAGATTCTGATCGAATTTCGACGGGTAATCCACATCGACGTCAGGATGATGTTTGCTGTGTATTCTTTCAGTTGTTGAAGTGGTGAGGACTTGCAAGGATGGTATTTGGCGCCTGAGGAGTCATACTTGCTTCTCTTCTCTCTCTGCACAGCATCACTAAAATCTGTCACTGAGAGAGAGATTACTTTTCATATCACTGCTACACAGATGCCACTCAAGTCAAACTTTCATTTGGCCTGGATCATCTGACAGCTTCCTGCATCTTGATACAAATGGCTGGTATTTCTTTTTGAAAGAAAACCTTCTGTCATGGCCTGGCTCAATGATCATGACAAAGAGGCAAAAACGAAAGTTTGACCACAATAATAATAAGATTTAATAAAGAACTCAAAGGTACAAACAAACATAAACGCCGGCAGACATAACAAAAAGTAATGAGGTGGTGAGCGTCCTAGCCCACGCCACTCACGTCAGGGTAGCGCTAGCCCAGCGACAGACTGCAGGAGCAGACGCGCAGCTCAAAAGAGTCATGGCTCCTCCACCACCATCTCCAGGATTCCTTCCAGCACTCTCTTGGGAGTGGTGGTGGACTTTTATCCTGTGCGCTAGCCCAGCGACAGACTGCAGGAGCAGACGCGCAGCTCAAAAGAGTCATGGCTCCTCCACCACCATCTCCAGGATTCCTTCCAGCACTCTCTTGGGAGTGGTGGTGGACTTTTATCCTGTGGAGAGACTCCGGGCCCAGGTGTCATCCATCAGGACATTAGCAGCTCCGCCTAGAACTTTAAATAAAATAATTAATAAAGAAAAGGCTAACGCAAAGTGCGGGCCGTCACACTTCTACTTCATGGGAAAAACGTTGTTTTATCCAGCTCAGTATAACCTAATTTAAGTACTGTTCATCTTAGAAATAAGTGGACACTGGTTAATTTTATAAATCAATACTTTTTTGAAACCTATTAAAGAATAGATCACATACATAGACATTGCAGCGAAGCCGAAGAATAAGATTATTGATGAGAAAAAAAAAACCCAAGTCTGTGGACATTACAGTGGATGGGCTAAAGCATGAGCCAAAAGAAGTAAATGCAAAAGAAAGAGCCTTTTGAGGAGCCAAAGGATCAGGCAAAGAACAAATATAAAAATGAGACAAAAAAACTACCATACAGTCATAAAAAATGATGCCCAAAGCACAAACCTAAGGATTTAGAAAAAGGATCAGTTAAAAGATGACTCAAACAAGTGTATTAGTGAGTCAAAGGACATGGCAAAGGATGACCCAAAGTACAAGCCCAAGGACAAATTTAAGGAGCCAAAAGACAAGTTAAGAAGGTGTCAAGATGTCATAATGTACATACAAAGTATGAGTCAAATGATATTGATATGATAAAGGATGAACCATGGACAAGCCTAACGGCAAATCCAAAGATGAGCCAAATGGCAAGTCTAAGGATGTTGCAAAAGACAAGCTAAAAAATAAGCCAAAGTATGTGAAAAAGAATGAGTTATAAACTGAGCCAAAGGACATAACAAATGACAAGTCTAAGGAGGAAACAAATGATGTCCAAAAGGACAGGACAGGACAAAGCAAACCAGGAAAAGAAAGATGCGACAATGGAAAGACTGAAAATTGTGGAGTAAAATAGGACCAGATTCAAACCAAGAATCAGATCACCCTTAAAGGTTAATGATTACAATATGTTTTTATGCAATAAAAGGACTGCAGAGGTGACTGAGGGTGAATATACTGAACACTGCCCCCCACCCCCACCCCCCATATACTTTGTCCTTCATGCTTATCTGAAGTTCCTGTTAACTACAAGGAGCACAAACTGACGATCTTAAGGAATTTCAATTGGATCCAAAAAGTTGGCTCTTGACAGTCACTATTATTAGACAGGCTATTAAACTCGCAAGCCACAAATAACAAAGCCTCTCAAAAAATAACAAAAGAGAGCATTTCACTAATGGCTTTTGAAGATATAACTGGCAAGTGCTTTGTAAGAATGTGAACCCAGCTATTCTGAATATGCATGAGAGATCGACTAATGTTTTAGTCAATGCATCTTCGCAGAGAAGAGATAATATGTTGGATAATTCAAAAGAGAGATAATTATGCAGCTGCTCAGCTATAAACATCAAATGTATATGCACCAATATAACAGCTGTGGTATATTGATCCGATAAGATGTGATAATTGCGAACATGTTTAGAGGGCACAAATATATAAAAGTGTCGGCCTTGTACTTTTACTTTGAGTTAATTCCAGAGATCTAGAATTCTAGAGATCATTGTTCAAATGATACATGACCAGAAAGTCAGAGTGAACTGCGGCTATGCATTTCAAGATTGTGCTACTTCAGACTGTTATCACGTTTTGCCAATGAAAGACTTTAATTAAGATGCGTGTGATAACTTTCTTACATTCCAGTGCCAATGCTGGGCAGAGCTTTTCTCAGAGAAGGAAATAAGCAGCATTAGATTTCAGACCCACTGACAGCCGATCGAAGGAGTTAGGAATGACAGCCGAGTGTTGACTGTCTCATTGTAGGATGGGAAGCTGAGCTAGAGTCAGTTTAAGAGATTCGGGTACATTAGCTCCTGAGAGAGAGAACAAAAAGATTAATTAGGATTACACTGATATAAACGGATATCAACACATCATCTGCTTTGCTCTTGACTGCTCCCAAATGGGTGCGTGCTGCTTATTTTGGGCAGTTGTTTTTTTTTTTTTTTGTCTCTTGCTGGGAGGGATGGTATGAGGTGATGCATGTTAGTGGCAATGCTTGTGACAGTGGAACAGAGGGGCTGTCTGCAGGAGGCATCAGTTCTCTAATTAAGATACCGAAAATGGTTGTCATCTGCAAAATTGTGTCCATGGGCAAAATGAAGGTGAAAAACAATGAGGTATTGTTATGGGGATGGGTTGGTTGTAAACAAGGCGGAAAATAGAAGTTAAATTGCTAACATGCACAGGACAGCATCAGAATAAACAAGCACTTCTGTAGCACATTAATTTTAACAAGGTTGACAGACAGAGAGTCAGACAGATTGATAGAGCTGTATAAAGCAGAAAAAAAATCAATGCAAAGCATTGACAAAGAAGATGCATCAAAACCGCAACCTCTCGTTGTCCTCTGCTTATGGCCATTCTCCTCTCTTTAACACAAAATGTATATAAAAAAATAGGATGAACAAAGAAAAATATCTTTTTCTTTCATGGAAATGTTCCAGAAAAGGTTTAAAAAAACACAGAATAAAAAAACCTAGGAATCTGTTTTTCTTTCATTCATCTTCCAACCTGCTTATTTCCTTTTCGGGTCACAGGGGTCTCAGGTGAGAGGCAGGGGTACACCCTCGAGAGATCGCCAGTCACACACATGCACTCACGCATTCACACCTAAGGGGAAATTAGATTGTTTTATTAACCTAACCGCATGTTTATTAGATTGTGGAGGAAACTGGAGTACCCGAAGGAAACCCACGCAAGCACGGGGAGAACATGGGTGGCTTCTCTGAAAATAATCTGGTTTAAAACATCACACAAGACAACATTCAGAAAACTATATGTTGACATCCACCTAATATTGTAGCCACGTTTGCACTGAAGGCAAAATGCTTTTTTGTTTTAACCCTTTCAAACCCTCCATTCTTTTTGTTTTTTGTTGTTTTTTTATTGCTTGACTTTGATGTAATCTGAAGAAATTTCACTGCTCTAATGACATGCATGGAAGAACATCACACAGAGTGGAGAAGTAAGCAAGAATTTCAGTAGTTTTATTCACTTTAAAGGATGCAATTGCAATGAATTTTGAGATTGTTTGAAAAATAAAGATGTACCTTTCATGGGCAATGTTGCCTTTAAGGGACAATAAAATAAATTATATTATATACCCTCTATTAGAAAGTGGATAACAAACTATTGCATGCAAGGAGACCAACATTTGAAATCAAAAGGATCTCTAACTTACTGAATTTTGTATTTTCACACCATGAAACCAAAATGGATGTTGAATCATTGCCCATCATCTTAACTGCAAGGGATAGGCCACTCCGAATGTCTGTTCGCCAAAAGAACAGTCAAAAGAGAGTCCAAAGCCAGAAAAAAAATAAAGTTGGAATTCTTTAGAATTTTCCTTTTTAGATAAAACTTTTTAGACATTCTTTTTTTAGATAACGGAGAGCTGACATGGCAAAGCCAACGTCTTGAAGCAAAACACATGCTACTAGCTTATAATAAAGAAAAATCCAGCTATAAACATATCATTTCCCAAATAGACTGCGAGGCTTCATTAGTTTAAGTTTATCATTAAATTTATTCAAAGATTAATAAATAGTTTTTTTTGTTCATAAATATTGTGATGGTGTCCATTCCAATCAGTGCTTTCCTGCTCAAAATGACAAACATCTGGAAGACTCAATCAGCAAGGCCAAGGCATATCTGATTCTAATCATGCAGAGGACTAAAAAAGACCTCTGGGAATCAAGACATAGCATACCATCTCCGAAGCAGACGTATGTCTGATCGTAGTTTCCTTCTGTATCTCCTCCTCCAGACAACAGCTGAGCCTGGGCCAACGGATCACACCACCTCACTTTGCCCTTGGTTTACAACGGGAAGAAAGAATGCACCGTGAAGGTACCACATCTCTGGAGACTCAGAGCATGCCACCACCAAAACATCTATTCACCGCAACACTTTATTAAAAATAAAGCCACCCTCGGGTTGTTTGCGTTTGAACTCCTCCTTGTAATTCTTCACCTCACTACACTGGTAAAGAATTCGGGTGGTACAGCACAGGGCGCGTACCCAGCACATTCCGCTCCCAGCACATGCGCAGCACATCTCCTGCTAGAAACTCACCTCATATGATGACACCGAGGCATATTTGCAAAATATTTGTGTCCACATCAAATACTGAAGGCTGGCCTGTGGACAAATGGCGAGCATTTCTCTCCCTTAATGGCACAGAGAGTGACAACTACAATGCTGAGTAGAGAAATACTGACCAGAATGAGGCTCTCACCATTTTGTGTGGTTCAGTTATTTGCTCTGTATGCTCTAACCACGAACCAACACCATCCTCCCTATCACCTCCATACATGGAGACAAGAGGAACGTATCAATACAGCACGACAGTCCTGGCCTCTAGAACCTGCCTGTACCTGAACATCTTGGCAAAGATTTTCTGGGATTTGACTAGTCCCCAGTCCTGGGCCATTCCCAGAAGGCCACTCTGATGACCAGCGACAGTGGGAAAGATGGTGCTCTTTAGCTAGGTGGAGATCCCGACCAAGGTTTTGACTGACCAGGGAAATCTTTTTTTGTCCCAGCTAATAGTTGACCTCTGTCAGCTCCGTACCTCAGTATACCACCCTCCGAAGGACGGTCTTGTGGAAAGATTAAATCAGACCCTGAAGAAGATGCTGAGGCGAGTGGTGGCTAAAGCCCAGAAAGAATTGGTCCAGATGCTCCCATCGTCCTCTTCAGCATCCCTCAGCTTCACCCCATTCGAGCTGCTATTCGCCTGTCATTCACAAAGCTTGCTTGACGTCGCTCAAGACGCCCAGGAGCAGCAGCCAGCCGCCTTTCACTATGTAGTTGCGGGGGAAGATCCACCAGGTGATGGGAACACATAGTGAAGGCGCAACAGGCCCAACAACACCACTTCGAATGGGCAACCCAACCATGGGAGTTCCAACCTGGCAATCGTGTGATGGTCCTGGTCCCCACCTTCAATCAGCCAGTTACTGGCTGCCTGGAATGCCCTAGACTATATTAGAGAGGATTGGTCCTGTCAACTACCAAGTCTAACAACCAGGAAAGAGATTTATCACATCAACCTCCTGAAGAAATTGGTGGGAACTCGGGACCAACTGGCCGCGTGGTCGCAACCCTATGGTGTTTGCCATGAACAGCCTAGTCAGTCAATGGAACCATTGATCTAGCTCAAAAGATGCTAAAGTGTAAGGATAATAGAACCATCCCAGAGCCCATGGTCCAACCCCATCATCATGGCCTCCAGACATATGTCTAATCGTGATTTGCCTCTCTATCTCCTACTCTGGACAGCCGCTGAACTGGGGCAGGCTGATCACTACACCTCACTCTGCACTTTTTTATTATAACTAATGCCACCCTTTTGTTTCCACTTGAAACTCCACCATAGGATTCTTCACCTCACTACAATATCTAATTCTTTTTTTTCATCCTTATAAATCATAAAGAAGTGGCTAGATAATATATACTAAATAAAAAAATACTGTAAAAAAATGACAATTCAAATACAGCTGTAATCTGCATTAAACGAAAGACAAAAGTCAAAATATAATGCTGTAATAAAGGATTAAAACATTGCATTCAATAACCACATTTGCTCCACACATAAGACGAAACACCTCCTCCCACCTAATCCTCACCCATTTACAATAAATGACACCATAATGAAAACTGAAATCTGATCTTGCTATCTTTGGCATGTTCTAGTTCAGTTTAAACCATCAGCAGCACATGGGTTTTTCTGAAAATCACAAAAATAGTGTTTTGAGGAATTGAAGAAATTTTTTTTGGGGATATTTTAGCTCTAATCTTTAATTTTCCAAATGGCAAGTCGATGACCTCTTACTAGAGCGTGGCCATTACTGTACCAAACCAGCTGGTGTATTGGAGAGTACTGAATCTAAATGCAACACATTTCAGAATATAGGTAAGCTTATGCATTTTCCATGAGATATACAGTTCACCTGCCCACTGGCTGCGTAAAAGACATTTCTGAGTAAAATACACATTTTTTGAGTTTTCAAAAAGTTCCTACAAGGAACTGAACTTTCTCTAGCTTTGCTTAGACCTATATTTTTCAGACTGACTTGTAAGGGAACTGCTTTTTGAAGTGTTTCAAATCTCATTTCAAAATGCTAAAGAAATACTGTTACCTTTTTAAGCTGGAAGAGTTACAATTATTACATATTGTATTAAAACTAACTGCTCCCCACAGATATTGAGAAAAAAATTAGGAAAGAAAGTGATGATAAAAGGGCAGCATGCAACAAATGCATTCAGAATGGTGGTCTCCATTAGACGAATGCCAGTAATTACTAATTATATAAATGAATTAAAAGTACATTTTTAATTTCAGAACTGAATCTAATTCAAATTTGAAAAGTGCTCTAATGCAAAATGAAAAAGCACTGTTATGCTGTGCCAGCATAAAAATAATCATCAGGTGAAGAAGGCTGCCAAAATCATCTTAACTAATCAACTCTCACGAGTCACGTAACCCTGAGTTGTGAAACAGTCATGTTAAGTTCTAGAAAAAAGAGAAAGTAGAAGTCTGCAAATGATCATTTTTTTCGTATGTTAACACAAGTTTTGTGCCATCTTTCCAGAAAACTTAGTTAAAAAAGTTCAGGAAACTGTGTGAAAGTATTTGTTTATGTCCTCCTCCTTTAATGGGCCAGATTGTAGAGGACTGCAGAGAATCTTGCAGGAGAAATCTGTGTTTATTCATTTGTCTGATTATTATTTGCTGTTGTTTTCCATGCACAATAGTGGAGATCCAGCTGTTTGTCTCATTAACTCTACAAGGGGTAAACAAACTTGCTGTAGTCAGCTGAGAATTGGATAATGCCTAAAATGAAAAGATGAAGAAAATAGTAAAGACAGGGAGATTGGTTTAAACTGAAACCACTCCCTGATGGCCCAGTTCCATGATGCGCAATCTAAATCTTTGGATATACTTTAAAAAAAGCACAATATTTTATGGGCTACAGGAAGTCTCAGACATTTTTCTTCAACCAACCCTGCTGAGATCTCAACAACAAAAAATATCTGTCTCTGAAGTTTAAGTGTTGCCGATCGCTTAGTTTAGTGAGAGCTAATGATAGAATTTCAATTAACAATACTACACTACTCACAAAAAGTCTCTGTCATGCGTGTGGTTTTTTTTTCCACCTGTAGTGTACGATGCTCAGATCACAGAACAAAATTTCCTAAAACGACTTGAATTAAGCTTTGATGCAATTCAAGAGATGAAAGAGCCTGCAGCCAAGTCAAGAGACCCTAGCCGACAAGATTAGACCCAGACCACCCTCTCAGCAGGACATGAAGATGACATTAGGACTTGGTGATATGGTGAGGTCAACTTGGTCCCCTGGATTAGCTTTGATGGAGGAGGTGCAACAGTCTGGCTAGGCACCACCAGTCAGCTTCAAACGGATATGGGTCTTCTTTACGGCTCAGTTGCTGCCCAGTCCTACCAAAGAGACATTAAGACCATCATCCCCCAATTCCGCCAGTACACCACATCATGACAGAATTATTGCAGCTCGACCTTAGGAGGTTGAAGTGCCTCATATGATACGGCCATCAGTATACCCAGACTTAAACTCCATAGAGCACATCCGGGGCCAGTTGAAGTAAAGATTGCCAGATCATAGCCCACCCCCACATGACCTGGCAAAGATGAACATAACACTTGTCTCAGAACAACATCATGAGAAGAGTGAGAAACTTGGGACGTCAGTGTAAAGCAGTCATTGCAGCAAATGGTGGAAGCACCTGATACTGACATTGTCATTTTAGTAATAAAGTAATAGTAAGAGATTTTTTTTCTTATTTAGTAGTTGTAATATCAAAGAGCACTTTTGCTTATTTTGTTACATTTCAGACCAAATTAGAATGTTTGATGAGCTTCCATATATACCACAAGAAAAATGTATATTCTGTTTTGTGGGAATACTAGCAAAGTCCCTAAAGTGTGGCTGATTGCAAGAGAGCAGGACTCCTGCCAAATCGTAATCCAGATTATATGCTTTATCTGTATCTACTTCTGGATAAGATGCATGCATTATTTTAATACGACAGCAGAATTTAAACCAAGCAGCAACCTCATGCTCTCCCTCCTGTTCTTAAAATGGAAGTGACTTAAACTGCAACTCAAAAACTGGTGGCATGAAACTAAATTCAAATTACTTAAAAATGTACATTATTACTTTTGGTTGTTTCAAAATGCAAGTCACTGGAACAGTCTCTGGAGAAATCTTTATAGTCATAAGGAATTTAGGGAGGAAAAGTGTATTATTTGTATTTGTATGATTTACAATGAGCAAGCTAACAGCAAGGGCAGCAGGGTGGGGCAGCGGGTAGCACTGTGGCCTTCCAGTTAAAAGGCTGTCGGTTTGAGGCTCCCCGGTGACCTTCCTCAAAGGAGTTTGTATTTACTCCCCGTGCTTGTGTAGCGGTAGTAACTTTCCACTCGTTGCGCGTCCCTCCGGTAACCATGGCTACTCAATCAGCGGCAGCTGATCGGAGATTAATGCGCGTATAAAGTAGTGCGGTCTACAGCGCGTCTCCCCATTGCTCTCTCCCTTGACGCAACGGGTGTTTCCGGGGCATTCGAGTTCATTGGATCGAGGGTGTTGTGACTGTGACCGCAGTGCGTTCCGACAAGGTTTTGAGGATGGCCGGTTAATCTGGCACGCTGTATGGCAATTCCAACAGCGCTCATTCCATCATTTCACGCGAGTGTAATGCAGCATTGATGTTTTTACTCTCTTCCTCAAACGGTCCTGGTGAAAGGACAGAGGAACTCCACATTGTTGGACCGGTGCAGCTGGACCTCCTCCTGGGCGACGGTCTCCTTATCCTCCGTGTGTGTGTGTGTGTGGTGTTTTAGCCTTACTGGAGGGCTATTGATCATTTTTTTGGTTGGTTTTCTCTAATAAACTGTCTTTTGTTCCATTCCCCCGCAGTGTCCAACCTTCTTTGGATGTCTGGGAGCTAACTTGGTCCCCAGGCAGTATCCTGGAGCGGCGTTGTCACTTTAAACCTAACATAAATTGTAGTAACAGGCCCCCAATCAGCCCTACGGCTACCACACTTGCGTGGGTTTCCTCCTGGGTACTCCGGTTTCCCCCACAATCCCAAAAACATGCGTTGAGGTTATTTGAATAATCTAAAATTCCCATTAGGTGTGAATGTGTGTTGCCCTGCGATAGACTGGCGACCTGTCCAGGGTGTACCCCAACCTCTCGCCTAATGTGCACTGGTGACCCCCGAAACCCCAAAAGGGAATAAGCGTGTTTTACCTTTATTATTTTAGAAGCTTGTTCACAATCGAATGTCATTATTTAAACACCAAAAAAATTTAAAACCATTTAAAAGCATTGAAACCTGGTAAACTTATTCCAAGTGTTTTTTTAGCTAACAACGGATTTAGAAGCAACGTCATTCCGTTACATCATATGAGAATAACAAAGCAATTTTAAAAAGACAATTTAACAATTTAATAAATCTGATTGGCCAGAATTAAATCAGTTATCTTCAGATCCTAGTCGCAGAACAAATTTCAAAAGTCTAAAATGTTTTAAAGTTGACTTCACATGGCTATGAGAAAATGAAGACATTAAATGCATCTAGGTCAGGCTACTTGTTTGGACACTCAACAACCTCTTTAGGCATCAGTGTAAACCCCTTTAAACCATTCTTTTATGCTTTGCACACCTGCAAAAACATGTTGACATGCACCATTCAACATAAAACCCAAACATGTTGCCGGCTTTTTTCAGTAAAGATTAACCTCTGTGTTAACACTGGGATAAGCTCAACACTCGGTATAACAGCTATACTCCTTTTCAAGTCTCCTTCAGGTCCAACTGTGCCTTAAACATTTGAGTTTGCCGATGGATCTGAGACCCAGGATCCAGACTAAATAGATGAGACACCTTGTACAAAGATAGGAGAAAGATGAGACACTCAATTTTCCCACCAAAACAACACAAACTAATTTAAACCACAATAAAGATTGGCAGACTCTAGCAAAGCATCTTTGGTTCTGCAGATGACAACCCGATTAGAAAACTTTAGATAAAGTGAATGCAAGAGCCAGGCAATGACATTAATATTCATGTGATGAGCACTCCCCCATGTCAGACATGGGGAAGAGAAATGAGAGGCGCTGAAAGATTAAGAACACAATTGTTCCTTTCTTCTTCTCCACCTGGGTCCTGGAAACAATTAATCAGCATCGGGCTGTTGATACCAGCACCTGGGATGATCGAAAACATCACTCAGCACTTGAGGGGGGGAGCAGCTTTCGAACTGGTGTTATGAAAGGGGGGATTTATGCATCCCAACCCTGTCAAGTTTCCTGAAAAACAAATAAAGGGATTATGAATGGAACCCTTTATACCACTTGAGACACTGGTAAAGCAATAGAGAAGAGTGTCGTAAATGTAAACCTCTTCATAATATACAAGCGTAAATATAAAATATTTACAAAATAGAAAAAAATAGCACTGGAAACTGTGAGGGTTTGTATGTTTTTCTGGATGTAAGAGGAATACAAAAGTTACTCTAAAAGATGATTATCTAAAAGGCATTATTTCAACATTGGACTGGCGACCTGTCCAAGGTGTACCCCACCTCTCGCCCGATGTGCGCTAGAGTCACCCCCGTGACTCATAAAGGGATTAAGCGATAAAGAAAATGGATGAATGGATAGATGGGCGAGCAGATGGATAGATTATTTCAACATAGTGAAAATGTCTGTATCCATTTTGTCTTTTTGGGCTCATGGTAGTTGCTGATCAAGGACAAAATGCCTCCCTGGCAAACAGTTGCAGTATGATGTAATTTAAGTCAACAAGGTAACAAAACTTTTGAAAAAGTGATTTCTATTCTAATGTATCATTTAAAATGCTCATTTTTGTGCCTGTCTGTGGTTACCTATTCAGTGGGGAAAGTATTATTTTTTTCGTGTTTCAAGTTTCAATTTAATTTGGTTAATTGTTCCAAAAAATTAAGCGCGACCATGTGTGTCAAAGGCCCCGTTTATACGATCAGTCGATTGTGACTCAATTCAGATAATTTGCTCATATTTGAATCAGCAAATAGCAAGCATCCTTATGTTTTGAGATAAGAATCAGGCCTTAATCATATGTGGAAATAAATCAGATCTGCGTCAAAGTGACAATGTAAACAGGCAAAACCAAATAATTAAAATGGAGACAATTTCATGACCTCACCTGGGAAGTGTGTGAACCTTGGTGGCTTCAAAACACAACAAATGGTTGAACATGCCTCAGAAAATTCCTCAGAATCAAGTGGTTATTTAGCTTTAGTAAATTACAGTTATGCACCTATACAAATATCATTGTGTATATTTCACATATTCTATCTTTGCCACTTACTGGCAACTTCATGTATGTTGCTATGGCAAGTGTAAACACATGAATCGGATACAAGTTGCACTTAAAAGAACGTGAAAACAAAAGGCGAAATAAATCTGATACAAGCAGCAAATCAGAGGTGAGCATCAAGGCGTGCCGTGTAAACAAGGCCTAAGTTTTACTTTGGGTATCTGCTTTCTCATTATGAGAGACGAGTATCAGTGCTGTTGATTCATTCATTTTCTTTACCGTTTTAATTTATCATTAAGCGTCATTGGGTTCTGTTTGGACAACATTTTGTCAGGGTCCACTGTGGGCAAAAGGCAGGAAAGACCCTTGACAGGTCGCCGGTGCACCAAAAGACAACACATTGACAGCGAGAGATTGACAGACAGATTGGTGCAGCGTCTGCAGTCATGTGGTTGATGTATTGAACTGTCATGGTGAAGATGGAGCTGAGTCGCAAGGCGAAGCCCTCTATTTACCGGTCAATCTACACTGCCACCCTCACCCATGGCCATGAACTTTGGGTAAAGACCAAAAGAACAAGATCACGGATACAAGCGGCCGAAATTAGTTTCCTTCCCAGGGTGACTGGGCGCTCCCTTAGAGATAGAGTGAGAAGTTTAGTCATCCGGGAGGAGCTCGGGGTGGAGCCGCTGCTCCCCCACATCGAGAGGAGTCAGCTGAGGTGGCTTGGGCATCTGTTGAGGATGCCTCCTGGATGCTTCCCTAAAGACGTGTTCCAGGCATGTCCCACCGGGAGAAGGCCCTAGGGAAGACCCAGGACACGCTGGAGAGACTATGTCTCTCGGCTGGCTTGGGAATGCCTTGGGGTTTCCCCGGAAGAGCTGGAGGAAGTGTCTGGGGTGAGGGAGGTCTGGGCATCCCTGCTTAGACTTCTGTCCTCGCGACCCTGCCCCGGATAAGCGTAAGAAGATGGATGGATGGTTCATGCATGATCTAAATAGATAGATTCTTCATCAGCACAAGCTGAAAATCTAGAAGAAGAGCATTGTTTATAGTAGTCTGACCAGTGGCAGAAGTTGACTTGATTGATCTGTCAGAAGGTGTCTGATCCTTTAGAACAAACTACGTGTTAGCAACTTGGGCCTGTCAACGATTACTCTAAAATCCTTCCATGATTTCTGTCAGTAAACCAATGAAGAGACATTCAAGAAAACTTCATAGAATACTAGCAGTTACTTGCTCCATCGAAGAACTCCAACTACTCATCTACCATTCACAATTCCCATCTTCTTCTCAAAGATTGGTGGGTTCTCTTATTCCTGGCACCTCCCCACCATTAGCTTCAAGAGAGACGTACATCCCTGACTTGCAGTTTCCAACAGGGACACTATATTTCTGCAGATTTACATGTGTATATACTGTAGTTCCTGAACATGTGTTCCCTTCTCCTTCCTCCAGCCCAACTAAGACAGTTTCAGTGAAAATAAAGGGTTGATTTTTAAAAACTCCTGGGGAACACATAAAGTGAACACATCAGTCATTGGCAAAGAAAGTACTATAGATGTTTTGTTTTTCATTCCAAAAAAGGCCCAGAGAGTTTGGTTTTGGTGGTACACATCTCAATTAACTTAATTCCCCATTAAACTATGCACTAATTTGTAAGGCCAGCACACAAAGCAGTTTTAATATTTGGCTTATTTTCTTGGAGCAAGCCCTTGCTATGTTCCTTTATGACCACAAATAATCACGGATTAATGACTAAGCTTAGAATATTCCTTTTCAACGCTCAGTAGCACAGTGCAGGCATTTCATTATCACCGACCTACACTAAAAAACTGAAGATGAAAATTCATCTCCAGTTTATATGCAGAGTCTAACCAAAAGGTCATCGATCTGCTTGATTAGTTTGGTCTGCTACAAGCAATAATCTGTCCTGAGCTCCCACTACATTAGGAAAGAATATCCCACTCAGGGGGAAATAGAATGCTGCTATGAACTAATGGGGATTTAAGAGACCCATAGTTTAAACCAGTAGCTATTCCGGAACTTGCCTGAATGCAACAAAATGCCTTCTAATTTTCTTACCTGTCAGTTGAACAAGCAAACTGCTAAATGACTCAATAAATTAACAAATTAAGTTTTAGAGTATATTTCGGCAAGCTTTTGAAACTCAGTCCCTTTAGAACAAAATAAAAAATATGCTGAAAGTATATTACACCACTAAAAGTTGCACTTCAAGACCAAAGAAGAACCATTATCATGAGGACAAGAACGTGACTATGAGCTAGTCGTGAGCCAACAGCTTTTCGTAGAGTTGCTACATAATTACAGCAAACATCTCATGACTAGTCCATTGGGCAACAAGTAAAATGCTAGCTAGGATTTTAGTTATTTAACCATTTGAAGCCCATTATTACAAATGTTCATCCGGCCATGAAAATCTGTAAATCTCCTATAATATTTCTCTTCTAAGGAAATTAAGATTTCTAATAATTTAAAAATGTTTAACATATGCAAATAAAAAATTCCCCAGCACTGCTGGAAGGAGAGATGTAGATGGTGTCAGTTCATCTCAGGTTTATTTAGAACATTTATGTTATACAGAACAATAGCCTTTTTACTCCTACAATGTTGCTGAAAATTATAACAGTTCATCTGGCTTCTTGTTTTGTTTTCAATCATTGTGTAAGAAAATAATAACAAGAAAAGTAAAAAAAAAATACATGTATATACTTTTTTTCAGCTGCTAAATATTGTTAAAAGAGGTTTGTTTCACCATTATCAGAAAAATCTCAATAAATATAAACGTATTCCAAAAGATTACAGTAGATTTGTCCAAAAGAAACAGCAAAAGATTAGATCAAAATAATGATAGAAGCAATATGTTGTTGAATTCAAGAGCATGAGCAGTAATAAAGCAATATTCTATAATGTCAATTAGAAAAAGTACACTATATATTGAAAATCATCATTTTTGGGAATATACCCTGTGTATAAAAACTTTTAATACTTAAAAGTTCCAGATCCAGCCCAGGGTTCGTTATGTCCAGTAAGAGCCATTCGGATCTACCTGGACAGAACCCGGGAGCTTCGTTGCTCTCAGCAGCTCTTCGTATGTTTCGGAGGCCTGCATCGGGGTTCCACGGCCTCCAGGCAATGGCTTGCCCACTGGCTAGTGGAAGCTATTCGCCTTGCTTATGAGGCGTGTGAGGTTCCCTGCCCTCTCCATCTGAGGGCTCACTCCACTCGCAGCATTGCCGCTTCGTGGGCGTTGGCTAGAGGGGCCTCACTCGCCGACATATGCAGAGCTGCGGGCTGGTCTACACCCAACACATTCGTCAGGTTTTACAACCTTGACGTGGGCTCTGTTTCCTCTGCGGTCCTGAGTGGTGGCAGTCACCATTAGGGAACGGAGCGGGTGTATGCTGGCAGCACTCTCCTTGTCATCGGAGAAGTACATCTTCTTGAGCTCCCCCCTTCGGGCAGCGCTCTCATCCTCCCCCCTCCAGCAT
Source organism: Danionella cerebrum (assembly GCA_007224835.1). Classification (NCBI taxonomy): domain Eukaryota; kingdom Metazoa; phylum Chordata; class Actinopteri; order Cypriniformes; family Danionidae; genus Danionella; species Danionella cerebrum. Next base: position 16,052 of record SRMA01025267.1, read on the forward strand.
CTGACTGAGCGGAGCAGTCAGCGCTGCTAGGTTCTGTAGAGGGGGATCTGGGAGTCCCCCTTCGGCGCTCCCTTCTATGTTTTCTATACAGCTCCGCCTGCAGCCGACTAGTATGAACCTGTCCCGTTACACCCCTTGCCTTTGGTGAGTAACGATGACATTCCGTCTCTGCCGATTTTTGCCTTGCAGAACGATGATCCACTGGTAGCCCTTCGGGCCTCGACGCGATCTCCGCCACTCCTCCCTGCGGGTCGAGGGGTGCCTCCTTCTGTTCATCAGCAACAACCGAGGACAGCTGAGCTCTCAGTGTTGGACGACTTCCCCGTCAATGAGTATTCCGGGCAGGGGCAGAAGGAGTTCCCATTCAGGTAATACTAACGTCTCCATTCCCTATTCAGGGAATGTGGGGTTACACAAGTAACCTAGACGTTCTCTCTAATGCTTGTACTAGAGACACTCAGGTCAGTTTGCTCTTCTCTTGTGTTATAGTTATTTTGGACAAATCTTCCAGACAGCCAGAAGACGGTGCTTCTGTTGTACTTCAGTTAATAAATATTATTACTCACTGCAATTGGGTCCTTCTCAGTCACTTTCTTGACATAACCTATCTGCATGTTTTTGGGGATTGTGGAAACCAGAGTACATGGAAGAAACCCAGGCAAACACGGGGTGAACATGCAAACTCCTTCCAGGAAGGTCGGCGAGACTTTAGCCAACAACTTTCTAACTGAAAGGCTACAGTGCAACCCACTGTGCCACCCAATTCACTATATAACTTATCCAAATTATAACAAGTGTAATGGAGTTCATTACAATCATCTTTGCCCTGGCTGTAAATGAACATCACCTGTTCATGGCAACTGAGCATCTGTTTATCACCCACAATAAATAGCCTACTTGAGAGGTATAACCAGACCTTAAAGCAGATGATGAAGGAGGTGATGGCCAATGATCGTAAAAACTGAGATCTTATGTTGCCGTATTCGCTGTTCGGAATTCAGGAAATCCCACAAGCCTCTACAGTCCCACAGGCCTCTGCCATTAGTCTGGGAACACATGAAGAAGGTGCAGAAAGCCCAACAGCATCACGAAAACCAAGTGGCCCAACCATGGGAGTTCCAGCCAGCCGGTTGAGTGATGTTATTGGTACCCACCTTGGCATGCAAGTTTCTGGCTACCTGGCAAGGCACATTTACAGTCTGAGAAGAGTGGCATAGTCAATTGTAAGGTACACCAGCCTGGACAACCCCAGCTAGAACAAATATACATGTCAATCTCTCTGTTGATGTAAATATTGATGTGTGTGTAAAAAAACTCATCTCTTGGTTTCCATGGTAGGCTTCCCTATCCATAAAAATTCTGGTTTTAATATTTTTGGTGTAAGACTCAAGAGTCTGTTTTGTCACTACACACCTTGATTTCAATTTTTTAAAATGAACCTCACATGTCTGGAGATGGCTGTTTGTTGTTTGTCTTGTTTTTGTCTATTTACACTTCGACTGATGGGAACGACTTTCCATTGGAGTAAGCAGTCTGGATATATAACGGGCAATAATGTAGGTGATTAGCAATCAGCCAGTTATATAAACCAGGTGCAACCTACGCTCTTCCTACAATTTTTCCTCGGAGCAAATAGTAAGTCTCTCTCCCACTTCGACGCAAGCGCTAAAAGTGATAAATACGTTGCATTCCTATGTTGTCCTATGCAAGCCCATATAGCAAGCAAATGCACCGCTGCACCTCAGATCCTTTAGCCAAGCCTGTTCAGTGTCTTTCACAGTTTTGTCATTTATCCTGTATATTTTTCACAACGCGATAAGCAAACATTGCAATGCTCTTGGCTGCATGGGTTTTGCTTTTAAATGCAGCGGCAGAGATCATCTTGGAGGTGCATGTGCCCTCTGTTTCGTTTCCCTTCCGGCTGGATGATTCTGGTCAATCTGCTGCAGCTTTTCATGCCATGGCAACTTTACAGGTTTTTCATGCCAAAGTTCTCCATGACATGCACCAAAGTGGTGGTGGCCACCAGACTTACTTTAAAAGGGAAACGGAAGACTTTGAAAGGGCTTCAGATTCCGCCCTTTAGGCAGCTATGAACTATGTCCACTTTAGAGGTCCAGGAGCACCATCTGTGGTATCAGTAGCTCACTCGATTGTAGAGGCTTTCCAGCTTGTGAAACACCCTGCTCTCTCCAGCTGAGGAGAGCTCCCACTAGGCTCCCACTCAACATATGTAGAGCTGTGGGCTGGCTTACACCCAACACGTTCTCAGGTATTACATGAATGTATGATCTGTTCTCTCTGCAGTACTGAGTGGGACCCTTAGGGAATAGGGTGGGTGTGGCTTGCAGTACTTTTCCTTCACTAGAAAGTGCACTATATTTGATTTCCTCCTCCACCCTTGACTTAGTGGAGCAGCCAGCTCCGCCAAGTTCTGTTTTTCCGGGGGGTTTTTTTGCAGAGGAACTGATTCCTACAGAGCTAGGGTGCTGATTCAGCGATCTCTGCCTGGATGCCCCTTTACTTAGTACAACCCCCTACCCGGTGGTTCGTATGATCTCATTCCGTGACCCCCCCCCCCATATTCTTGGCAGGAAACGATGGTTCTGCTGTCCCTGTCAAACCCTGTTTCACAGGAAGATGATTTCGCTTGTAGCCCTTCTTTAAGGTCTCGACGCGGTCTCTGCGCAACGCTCCCTACGGGTTGAGGGGTGCTCTCCTTCTGGTCGCTCGCTCCAACAACTGAGGACAGCTAACCCTCTCAGTGTTTGCAACTTACCTGTCAAAAGAAAATTCCGGCCAAGGGGGGAGTTTCCATTCAGGAGTGACAGTGGGTTACTTGTGTAACACCTCGTTCCATGAAGGTGATCTGAGGGGTTAGAGCGGTAAGTGGGTTCAGCTCCTCGGAAAATCAGTAGAATGAGTGTAGGTTGCCCTGGGTTAAATTCCCAGCTGATTGCAAATCACCTAAAATTAAAGTTATATTTTCGGACTGCCTAGTCCCATGGAAGGTCGTTCGTATCAATAGAATTCTCGACATACGTCTCTGTTCCTCAGGGAAGAGGGGGTTACACAAGTAACCTAGATGGTTCAAAGTATGAAAAATATAACATGTATATTTATAATTTAAAGCAGTGTGGTGCTGACAAGAGGAAAGGTAAACATGTTCTTACATTAAAACTATTAATAAACTTAAGTAGCTGGCTTTCTCTAGGTTCATTTGAGATCAATTTAAGGCAATCTTTACGTAAAGAACATATTTTAACTCTGACTATGAGATATATTCTCCTGAACCTTATTCCCTTGAAATGCCAGAGCAGTCACGTCTTTATTTTTACCTCCTGTTGAAACTCTATTTTGTATAAGTGAGTTAAACCTGCAGTGCATCTCTGCCTCCCAGAGTTTCACAGTCATCCCATTCATGTTGGGAAATAACTGTGGTGACATTTCTCCCTGGTACATTTGAAATGCAATTTCCTGAATTAAAGCACTCCATCAGAGCTAACTGAAAGAAGCATTTTTCATTAGTCATCGGAGAGGGGAGAGACTAAGCACTTTTGTGAGTATGTGTCTGTTTTAAATAAAAACAAACAAGCCTTTTGTCTAGGTTAAACTTTTTGTAATAGAACTAGCATTGCAGACTTTTGTTTTTGTTTTGTTTTGTTTTGAAGCTTCAGAGAGCAAAAATAGATGATTATCTTTGCCATTTGGATCATTTGCAAAGTTTGGTCGATCAATGTGCAATCTTTTAAACAAAAACTACAGAAGATACTTTAAGATGTTAAGGAGAAAAATATTTTAACAATACACCTGTTAGATCTTTATTCTGTATTTCTTGCTTTGCTCTCCAAAACTCTTCTCATCGCCATTAGGTTGGTGGAGAAATTAGGAAAAAAAGTTTAAGGAAACAAATAAGTCAACAATTTTGAGAGTTGACATGGGAGAGGTTATAGGCAAGGTCTTCAACATCTAAATAAAAATAAATCTTTTCCACCTGCTCACCTTCAGCGCTCTTAATCTTTGTAGGGTTTAACCATTGACTAATGGCCTATGTTTAGGCAAATCAAAAGGGACCGAGTAAACTTTTTATTCAGTAATTAAATTGTGACATCACATACATCATCTACGGTAATTATAACGGAACCCCTGGCAACAAAAGTGGGGACCCCCCCAAGTGATATAGATATAGGCTTGATATAGGCATAGAGTTTACCAGAGCTTAACAGGTTGCCTCTGAAATCCTCTTCCACACCTTTGAAATCAAAAGAACAAAAAGATCAAATATGACATGTTAAGCTAAAGTCTAAATGTGTTACACAGCACATTTATCAGCTTTAGATAAAAAAAACAGCGTACCAGATGGATTTATCACTTCAAAGATTGCATCTCTAATTAGGATAATGTGAAAAGCCCAACATGCCTCTTATGTAATATTGCCATTAAGGTAACAGTCAATTAAAACACATGAGTTGAAACCCACACATTCATGTTGCTCTGCCAAGAACTGAGAAATCTCCTTTAATAGAAGCAACACTTCAGCAGCAGACTGAGCGGCTCAGCATCTTCTGAGGCTATTACATAAATTAGGGGATTAGATCATTTAATCACACAAATCCAACAAGCTTTTAAAACACAGCATCCTACTGACATGCAGCAGTTACACCATATCCCGTCAGTGACCTGCTTCGGATTTCTCTTGCAGTGTTGACCTGACCCATAAAATGGTGATGTAATCGGGTAAATAAAGCCTGTAGAAAACACACACAATGAGAACATACAAACTCCAATTACTTACTGCTGCCACTGTTCATTCTAAATGATATTCATGGAGTCGTTTTTGACACTACGTACAGTACTTTGCAAAAGTTTAAGTGTGAAAAATGCTATAAACAAAGTCAGGAATTTTTAAGATTATTGTCAAATCTATTAAAATTATACCAAAAAGGTGCTAAAGATCATCAATGTCTTACTCAGGTTGAAACTGAATCAGAAACAGCCCTGAAGGAGGTTTGAAACCGGGTAATGAGCAGCCAAACTCTGCTACCAAGGTGAGATTGAGAAAGACAGGTTTGATGCTATCTGGAGGTATGTTTCAAGTTCTTTATCTTGTTCAAGTTTTTTAGAATAAATGTTGGATCCATCTAGACTAGCACTGTGTCCTTTATCATTTAGAGCGACGCTAGTCTCTTTGAATGAGTCTGCTTCGAGCAAAAAGTGTCCCCTTTCACAGCAAAATTCTGTAAGCAAGCAAAGTAAACCCTTAAAATGTAGCAAAATGATACTTAAAATGGATGAAGTGTCTCAAATGTGTTTGTACTGTGTACAAAAAACTTGTATTTGGTCATATGCACGCATAACTTAAATTCAATGCTCTGGTAATGCAACTTGTTATCTTTGATTAAAACATTGCATTTTCTCCAAGTCTGTGTTAGCTAAGCATAGAGACATGTGATGGAGGAGCATTTATTCTGATGAGTTAGTTGGTGCTTTGGATGGATTTTGGAGTATCTGAGAGCTCCAGGAAAGTAATACTGATTACACAAATGTAGTTGAATGAATATAAATTCAACTTTATGAAGAGCAAACAACACAATAACATATATTTTGCATAATGTGGTGCCAATAAACACACAAGTTTAATTAAATTGTTAAAGAATTTAAATTGTAACCATCAGAAGTCTCTGCTGGAACTTGACAAGTGCATGAGCTCGTCTCAGTGGCTGTTTTGAATTACGTAAGTAAAAAATATATTTGTAAAAAATTATTTTGGGGTTGTACTTAAAAATTATATCAACAATTGCCACAAATAACTGGCCCCAGACTTCTAAGGGTTAAATACCATTAGCATCATGATTGAACTCCGTTTGACACCTAAATAGTGCCACGCCACCAAATGGCTGGTTTATCTGTGAGGTTATATCTATGGTAATCTCATAGTTTGACACAAGTGATTTATCTTTGGCACGACCCATAACCATGTGCCCTTGAGAGAGGCACTTAACCACAAGTTGCTTTCGGAGAACTGACTGCACTTCACTAAGAAAGGATTAAACATAAAATCAATAAATAATCCAAACAGCCAGAGGTATTTATTGATTTCAGTTTATTATAGGTGCTCTCACGAGACACAAGTGAAACTGTCGATCTATATCACTTATAGAAACAGCAGTTGACATTTATATAAAGAATAAGCAAAGTCTAAAGACCTGATGATATTAAATCAATTTGTGGTGGAGGATTATTAGTGAAAATTCTGCAAAAAGCTGTTACAGAAAGCTCAGCTAAAATCAGGTTCAAAGTTATGCAGCTTTCACCACAACAACTTACCAAAATCAACAACACCACAAAGGAACATCCTAAAATTCCTTTGAAATCCCTAAACTCGACACTTCCTTTCATCCTCTCTCAATGATACTCAGTATAAAAGTGTCTGCTCAAGTGGAGACGATTTTATTTTAAAAAAAATTCTGTAGAAGTTTGACCATGAATTGGAAGAAAGTGAAGTTTTCTCGTAGATGGAAAACCTTAAAACAAGACAAAGCCTCAAAAGGCTCAGAAACAAATGACATATCAGCAATTGGCACATAAAACCTTTTTAAAGGATTTGGTCATTGTAAATAGCTTATTTTTTCTTATTCATAGAAATGTGAAGCTCTAAATTATGCTTTTGCTCAATTTTGGAGCCGCTCACAAGTTTGTTCAAATCTTTTCCTTTAGTATCAAGTTATCCTTTCCTATGCATAATCAAAATCTGCCAAAATGTAAAGTGTCTATTAGTGTATTTTAGCATTTATTATGCATCACTAAGTGTTTAGCAAAGGTTCTTATAAGTTAAACAGCTAATAATGTGTTACCCACGGGTGTGAATGCAAAACCCAAGATCCAGAGTCTTGTGTACTAATATTTGCTTGGATATCTTGGTAAAACATTACGTACAAAACATGAAATCTACACTGAAAAAATGGGTATTTCCAATCTGCATGTAACACAGATTTTCCTTTTGATCTCAATCACAGTGAAAATGAGCAGACATACAGAAGCAAAACACCCCACATCCGTTCCTTCCTCATTTACATCAATTTATATATGTTAATGATCAAACTGGGATGAATGACGGACAGCAAGAACCTTTAAAATCAGGCTACTGTTAAGTTTGAAAGCAGGCACAGAGGACCCAAGATACTCAGAATTCAGAGGACTGGAGGCTTGAGTATCAACTCAGTGACATGTTTCAGTCACAGCAAACATGCCGCAGCAAACAGTCTTCAATGGTACACGCTCTGAGGTAGCCCTGCACTTGTTACCTAGCGGATGATAGTTTGCAGGGCCATGGAGAGCCTCCCAGCTCCCGACAACCACTTTCTCCAGAAATCGATAGAGATATTAACTCACAACTAGGGAATGACACACAGTTCGAGGCACTCCAGACAGGACAAGACTAAAAGATATATCGGGTAAGGATGCTAAATATCTCTGATTTAGGTTTGAGGTGTCTGACAGGGAAGGGGGAGTGAGAGGGGTTTAACAAGAGCATCTGATAAGAATCTTATGCGCAGCAGGTGGGTTCCAATCAAGCGACAGCAGCTGAATGAAATGAGAAATCCAAACACAGAGAGGATGGGCTATATACGACAAAAAGACGGACATAGATAAGGACCGCTAGACAGCTAGAACACAACTTTACAGAAATGGAATCGACAGTGCTTGCCTGGTTTAGAAAGAAGAAGAATGGTTTCATTTGCAACTCTGTCTTTAACTATTTAATGGAAAATATGTTCTGATGTCGTCTATGTTAGACAACTTTCCTAATTTCTACAGCCACCAGACATTTGTCCAGCCTCGTGGCTTGCAATTAAAGAACTGTGGCCCAGGTTTCTTCAAAGAATTTATACAAACAAACACCGCCACAAAGGACATTCCCCAGATCTCTTGAACTTCACAAAAGGGAGGTCACAGTGAGCTGCTTTCAGATCAAGTCTATTAGCAGCATGTTGTTGTCTCCTATATAAAAGGATGACACGTGTATCGTCATGTTTTTGCTAAGCTGATTCTGAGAACAAATCATTCAGGACTCTACCGCTCTCTCCTGATTGTCCTTAGGGCCAAAAAGATTTAATGAGTTCTGTACCAAACTTGTGGCTGCAGCACACCAATAAATGTCTTTTTTTATTAGAAAAGGTATTTCTACCTTTATTCTAATTCACTTTTTTTCAGTTCAAACCCCTATTTAATAGTTTTGTTAATAGGCTATTTAAATAAATTTATAATATCAGCAAACCAAAATAGTGTTCAAGGCTCAAATTAAACAAACCTGTGCCTTGTGATTAAGGCTCATCTGATGAATAGGTCTTGAGCAATCCTTTTATCCCAAAAACAAATGCCCAAAGATCCCCTCAGCCCACATGACACAGTGTTGTCCTACTGTCGGATCCTTTGCACAGATGGTTCGGAACTCTTACACATCACTATGTACGCTGTGTGTGATCCAAAGTGAATCTCTAATGGAAGCTTTATCTCTCTGTCTGCTCTGATCTAGAGTAATCTGTTGCTCGCATTATTGTTGTTTACATTCATTTTAACATTAAATGTAATTATTCAAGCTAAAGCAAAAAAATGTAATTGCAAATAAATTAATTAATGAGTGAGTTTATTTCAAAATGAACGTGAAAACTCTATTCTTGATGTGAAACACCACCGAAAGCCAATAGAGGTCAGACAGTATTAGGGTGATTTGTATGTCTTTCTAGTAGCGACTAATCAGCCAATATAAGAACAAACCATCAACTTCCCAGCAAAATATATAAATAATAGGGTTGCATTGCAGTTCATCCAAAGTTGTATGCTTAAGTTCATACATGGCACAATTCAAACTTGTAGAGAAGTTTGCAGGTGCAGGATTGAACCAGAACTATCAGTGTTCTGACTGTCTTTAGCAACTTTCAATTAATTAAGAATTTTATATTGCCAATGATAAAGTTTTATAAAGAAACTACATTTCTTTCTCAAGAAGATTTCTTTTTCAAGCCAGAGTTGTTTAATGAAGTAAAAGGTGCATAAATGTGACATCACCATTCAGTCTGCGGTTGCATTACAAATGTTGAGACACATATGGAAGTGTCCTGGGTCTGAAGAAAATCTGAAGTGACCAGAAGCCTGTACCATAAATGTGGCTGAAAAAGCACAGAAACCAACACAAACAAATTAGAACATTAATGACATATTGGTAAAAAGCCACATACGCCACAGCATGAGAGTGGACAGTGGATCAGTGGGGGTTAGGGGAGCTATCCGGACCTGACTTGGAGCATTGACATTATGAGGTGCTTGAATATGAGTTCGGGATTTCTCTGATGAGAAATTGCCAACGGAGCACAAGATTTGTAGGGCAGCTCAGTTATGGCATGGATTAAAATGAGACCACTCACAGTCACTTCTGCATTTGTGTGTGTGGGGGGTGAAGGTTATGGGGTGACGAAGGACAAGGAATTAGGAAGACATGAACAGGTTCGACCACCATCGTATCAGAGACTTGATCTGGGTTAGGTTCTGTGGCAACCACTGAACAGAGAGTTGCAATAAAGCTGGCATAGACAAGAGCCCAGGAAATTAATTTGCGTAAATGGTTCAGGCTGGACCAAAGCCTGCCATGAAGTAGGCAGAGCCAATAGCTCGGAAGTTGATGGTAGTGTGAAATGTTGGGGGTGGTGCCAGCAGAAAAAAGCACTGGGGTGGCACTGGTAGTGCATGACATTGAGGGTATATAAAGCTAGATAATTACATTTACATTTACATTTATGTATTTAGCAGACGCTTTTATCCAAAGCGACTTACATTGGGAGTAAACATCAAGCAGTTTGGTACAAAGTGGATTGATCAGAAGACATACACATAGAACACTTTCAAGCTAGTACAGAAAATGAATTTAAATCAGTGCTTCAGAGGGGTTTTTTTTTAAGTTAAGTTAAGTTTTTAAGTAATAACACTGTAAAAGTACCAAGTTAAACAATACAATGGCAAACATAAAGTCGAGGTGTCTCTCCCCAATGATAGATGTCTCAGAGTTGAGCCCTGTTGGAGTATGAATAGAGCAGCTAAAAAAATATCTTTTTAGCTGCTTCTGGAACATGGAACTAAAAAAAGTATCCTAGGGTGGCCTCCGACTCATGAGACGCTAGACCAGGGTCAAACAGAAGCAAGTGAAGAGATTGGATTACAGGGGAGGAGCTAAAGTTGTCAAATTGTCTACAAAAACTTGTTAAAAGATGAAATATTGCAAAATGTATGTATGAAATTTTCACCTCATTGGAACCAAACTAGTACATGGGAGTATCTGGGGTCTTATGGTTATGAATTATGAAATCCATGTTTCATAATTTCGTGTTATGTCTGTCCCTAAAAACAATTTTCCTATGAAGGGCTTGTCTAACAATTTGAGCAGAAATATCCAGAAAGAAAAGGTGAAGCCAGTGTTAACAATGTTGAGATGTTACATCACTTAAAAGTTCTTTTTATATATATTTGTGAGAATTTTTTTGCTAAATATTTATGCTTTCACTTGAAACTTAATTTTTGGGAATATTTTTGCATTCAGTTTAAAAGATATGCATTTTTGGGAATATTTTGGCTTGCACTTGAAAATTTACAATTTTTGGGATTTTTTTTGCATTCACTTGAAACTATGCATTTTTTGAGAATATTTTGGCTTTCAGTTTAAAAGCTATGCATTTTTTGGGAATATTTTGGCTTTCAATTGAAAATATTCTGCAATTTGTGTAAATATGTTTTTAATCTTTTTCAATCATTGACTTGAAAGTGTATTCATTTTGTAAAAGTTTTTTGCTTTCATTTTTCTCTTTACATTTTCTTTTTAAACATCTATTTCACTCAAAGCACATTGGGGTTTTTTTGTTGTTTTTTTTTTTTGTTTGCTTTAAAAATGCATGGGGGTGGCGCAGTGAGTAATATTGTTATAAAGTTGCCAGTTCAAGGGTCGTCTGTGACCTTCCTGGAAGGAGTTTGCATCTTATTTCCGTGCTTGTGTGGGTTTCCTCCAGGTACTCTGGTTTACACCACAATCTCACAAACATGCAAGGTGTAGCCCTGACTCTCACTTCCAGTGTGGTGGAGATTGGCACTAGCTGACCCTTGTGAGGAGAAAAAGCTGGCATAGATCAATAAATTAAAATGTATATTAATTTTGTTTTGAACTTACAATTTTACAATTTATAAATTTATTTTTTCACTTTGAGCTGCTATGCATCTATAAACAAGTGAATTTAGATGATATTGACATCATTTTATATTCATGTATAAATGTCAGTTACATATGAATTATGTGTAATAGTTCATTTGCATATTTGCTAATTTGCATCTAAACGAACAGACTTGGGTGTAAACCAAAATCAAATAATTCTTGATTCGGTATGAAGTTAATTGAATGCTCACTGGTGAAACACACTGATTTCAAAACATCGTTCAAAGCTGAGGTGCTGGGAAATTTATGGCATTATAAAAAAGTTAAGTGAATTCTGTACGGAATCAATGTGTGAGTCAGCCTTGCAGAGGTGCATATGCCATCATCACAACACTGTTTATTAGCAGCGCCAATGTGGGCGGCTCAAGGGCAAAGCTGATTATAAAATGATAAACTTCACAGGGAAGAAATGTAGAATTGCAGAGTACTTTTGTGTGGAATTCTGAAGCTTCTTTCTCCTGTACAAGCAAACAGATTGAGAATAAAGAGACCGTAATGAAAATAAAGCAGCTAATCTGTCTCGCTCAGGCCATTCGTTTTCATTAGACTCCCATGCTGTCTCTCGCTCCATTCACAGGGCACCAGCACCAGATGAGTCACAGAAATAAAATAAATGTGATGTTTGGCTCTTTGAACCTTCCTCTTGTTCCTAATAAGCTTTGCCATCTGTCCTGTCTGAGAATGAGAATGTCTCATGTTAAAGGACTGGATGAAAAAATAGTTATGTAATTTTTATTTTTAGGTTAGCATTTCTGGCCTGCCCTGCGGTGTAAAGCATGTAAGACACCTGCAACAGCAAGGCTTCCAAGCCAGTTTTCCATTGGTAGAGACCTTGACTCTGCCTTTGTAATAATTTTGAATGAGTGCAAATAGAACGGTTTTCTCTATGCAGGAACAGAACAGCACACAGAGACCAGGCATTGCACACCTGTACCCCTGTTTGTTCCGAGTGCCTAAAGCCCTCAGTGAGTGATTCCCCAGATTTTCTTTTCAAACAACTGTCGGTCTCTTGATGGCTGGTAAAATAAGAAGGAGAAAAGAAGAAAACACAAAATCGAAAGAAAGAATGTTTAGATTTTAATAAGTGACACATACTCGATAGCTAGTTATTTGTTTGAACAGTTATAATGCACAATGCTGTTAGAAAAACAATTGGTTTGAACTACAACATGTTGTAATGGAAAATTTCAAAGCTCAATTTATGCTTTCTAGTCTGTCAGACCTGCTGTTTGGAAGTCATTGTATACTGTTCTCTATGCCAGGCCAAATATGTCTACTGTTGTTCTGTCTGGGAGGACACAAATGTGTTGCGTATTTGTTTGTATGTAATTTTCCAAATTTGAACATTCCTGTACATTCCAGCTTTTGTTGGTTCAAATAATGTAATGGTCAAATGAATGAATCCATTTTTGTTTGTGCATTAACAAGAAGAATTTGGTTGAAGTAACTGGAAAATAGATTTTTCAATTGTTCAACAACAGGTCATGGAAAATCTGTGGTAGGAGGAAACCTGTAGCAGAGGTAAGCAACCTGGAACTACTGCCAGGTTATTTAACCGTTTATGTTGAAAATTGGGCTGTGTGTTTACACAATACTGTGACTCTCAAACAATTAATGTCATGTCTGGATTTGATATCTCTGATCTAAACGACCTGTATTTCAATATAAGAAAGAGTATTAATAATGAGTTATTACTCACTCTGAAATCTAAGTGCTCTGGCTTGTCAGACTGTAGCATAAATACATTAAGCTTCTTTTATTCCAACAATCAGAGAGTTGTCCTGACTCCCATTGATGCTTTCTCTCTCTCTGATTAATTCACTCCAGTGACGCTGAAGGTGATTTTTCTCACAACATTATTCTAAAAGAAAAATACATTCAGCAATCAGTCATCAAACAAATGGGCAGAATTTGTGCTTTAACACCAAAAGGCATTTAAACGAAATCTTTTCTTTAGCATTCATCAAAATTATCAAAGCTGGGTTGTTCTTTCAGTGTATTAGTGTAAACAAAAGGCCAGACATCCATTAATTGTAATCTGGGGGGGTAACATGTTTATTTAGCAAGACTCACATTCTTACAACACAGAGGTTAAGAACTGGTAATGTTTGGTGACCTGCCTCATGATGATGTGATTTGGAATCTCTGCAGATGACCTTCTACTATAAAGTCCAGACAATGTTAAAATTTCCACCTGCTGACAGCTTCGATCATAAAAGTAATTTATGCATACAGCCCGCCGGCACTGTTGACCACAAGATGAAATATACACATAAGCAATTTTATATTCCACCAGAAGATGGCAGTAGACATCTGCACTCTCACTGCTTGACACTTGACATTGCCCTTTCAGTCAATTAAATTTTGAATACTTTTTTAGAGCACATTTTCACTGAAATGCGAAACTATAAAGATTGTCCATTTTGTTAAGAAACTGTGGCTATTCATCATTAAGAGGCATGACAACACATTTTAACTATGAGAAGATAACTGTTTGAATGGGAGCATCTCTACTTTTAGTGGGGCGTGTGTCCGCAGTGTAAATCTGCTGTGCCCTAGTGCAATAGAAATTCAGTTTAAACAGGATTAAAGGAAACGCACAGAAAATAAATTATTTCAGTAAGTCTTCCATTATTATGTGTATACTTAATCCACAGATGCAATTATATGATGTGAAACACGCACACACTCTTTTTCTCTGTGTTCTGCAGGAACGTGCAAGAGAGTTCACTAAAAGTCTTGGAGGTGATGCCTAGGTTTAAAAGAAAGACATAATGGTTATTTTATGAAAGGTTTTGACTCACTAAATATCTACTTTGCGAGTTCACCCCAAGGGCCTGCCTTGGACTCGAAGCAGAAAGTGGTGAGTAGGAATGAACCAGGTTTGGTGTCTAAAAGCAGAAGAAATCTACGAATAGGACTTGGGTCTTGGCCATTCCTGGATTGCTCTTACTTTGTTCTCCTGAGGCTGGATTAATCCCCTTCCGATCTTGTACCACAGGTAATGTGCTTCCATTAGTCTGAGGTGGAATTTGGAGGGGTTGGCGTTCAATCCACCGTAGACAGTCAAGATGGTCCTCCCACGCTCCGAGTAAATTACTACAACATCTAGGTAGGCAGCAGTGTTTTATTTATGGTGTCTTAGCAGTATGTCCATTAGTCTTTGGAAGGTTGCTGGGGCCCTGTGTAAACCAAACGGCAATCTGAAATACTGCCGATGGCCTCTATGTGTGCTGAATGCTTTCTTTTCTTTTGCCTCTATTGAGAGTGGGACCTGCCAGTATTCTTTCGTGAGGTCCAGGGTGGTGATGAAATGTGCACCCATTCTCATTTATCACCCTCTTCATTTCTTTCAGCATCTGGTTGAATCATTCCACCAATCCGTCTATCTGTGAGTGGAAGACCGAAGTGCGAAGCTGCTTTATTTGAAACAGACCACAAAGGTCTACCATCAGTCTGCACATAAACGGAGTGGCCTGGTCAGTCTGGATCTCCACGCGGATTCCCACCCTAGTGAACAGCGATGTTCTTCGATGACCAGGATGCGTTCATGACCTCGAGCGGAGCGGAATTTGGCAGTGGCCCTACTAGGTCCATTCCGATCTGCTGGAAGGGCACTCTACAATGGGGAGGGCGGGAGTTTCTTACTGGTGGTACTCTGGCAAATTTCACACCCTTGACAGAAGAGTGGCACAACGATCAGTACTTCTGCCAGCGTCGTCAGGTTTTTCATTCCCAAGGCTCTCAAAATGGGTTTCGGGAGCAATCGGAATCCACTCCTCAGTATCCTCTACTCTTGCACCAGCTAACTTCATGTCCTCTTTCAGCCCATCCATATATTTCATCTTTGGCCTTCCTCTTGACCTCTTGCCTGGCCTCTCCATCTCCGACATCCTTCTACCAATATAACCACAGTCCCTCCTCTGTACATGTCCAAACCATTTCAATCTGGCCTCTCTGACTTTGTCTCCAAAACAACCAACCTGAGCTGTCCCTCTGATCTCCATCCTTCTCACTCCTAGACTGAACCTCAACATTCTCATCCATCCACATGCTACTTCCGTCTCTGCCTCTTGTCTCTTCCTCACTGCCACAGGATTCTGTCACACAACCCCCCTGACACTTTTCTCCAACCTGCCTGCACTCGCCTCTTCACCTCTTTTCCACACTCCCCATCGCACTGATCTGTTTACCCCAAATACCTAAACTCCTGCACCTTCTTGACCTCAGTCCCCTGTAACCTCACTGTTCTACTTCCCTCCCTCTCTTTCAAACATGTATTCTGTCTTAGAGCGGTTGACTTTCACTCCTCTTCTTTCTAGAGCAGACCTCCAAATTTCCTGCTCTCACTACAGATCACAATGTCATCTGCAAACATCATTGTCCACGAAGATTCCTGTCTGACCTCATCTGTCAACCTGTCCATCACCATAGCAAATAAGAAGGGACTCAAAGCCGATCCTTGATGTAGCCCTACCTCCACCTTGAACTCCTCTGTCTGACCTACAGCACATCTCACTGCTGTCTTACTTCTCTCTTACATATCCTGAACTACTCTGATGTACTTCTCTGCCACTCCTGACATCCTCATACAGGACCATAGCTCCTCTCTTGGCACCCGGTCATATGCTTTTTCTAAATCCACAAAGACTGTACTTCTTCATTAACATTCTCAGAGCAAAAATTGCTTCAGCAGTGCTCTTCCTGGGAATATAGCCATACTGCAATACATTGAATACATGAATACATTAGCTTCCACTAATCTTTCCAAGATTTTCATTGTGTGGCTCATCAACTTTATGCCTCTGTAGTTGTTACAACTCTGCATATCACCCTTCTTCTTAAAGATTGGCACTAGGACACTTCTCCTACATTCCTCAGGCATCTTCTGTCTCTCTCAATTCCTGTTGAATAACCTAGAAAGAAACTCCACTGCTGTCTTTCCTAGACATTTCCACACCTCCACGGGTGTCATCTGGACCAACAGCCTTTCCACTCTTCATTCTCCTTAGAGCCTTCCTCACCTCATCCTTTCTAATCTTTTCAACTTCCTGCTCTACAATATTCACCTCTTCTTTCCCTCTCATTCTCCTCATTCATCAACTCCTCGAAGTACTCCTTTCATCTTCTCAGCACACTCTCTTCACTTGTTAGCACCTTTCCAGCTCTGTCTTTAATCACCCTTATCTGTTGCACATCATTCCCATCTCTGTCTCTCTGTATCGCTAATCTGTACAATTCTTTTTCTCTTTCCCTCGTGTCTAACCTGTCATACAACTCATCATATGCTTTCTGTTTGGGGTTCGCCACCTCCCGCTTCACTCTCCACTGTGATTCCTTGTAGACCTGTCTACTTTCTTCAGCCCTTTTGATGTCCCACTTCTTTTTAGCTAGCCTCTTCTTCTGGATGATGTCCTGTACTTCCTCAGTCCACCACCATGTTTCCTTATCTTCCTTCATCCTTCCAGCTGACACACCTAGCACCTTCACGCCTGCCTCCCTGATCACTTCTGCTGCAGTTTCCCAGTCATCTGGAAGCTCATCTTGACCACCCAAAGCCTGTCTCAGCTTCTGTCTGAATTCCTCACAACCTTCTTCATTTTTATACCACCACTTCATCTTTTCAGTCTTTCCTCCCCTCCTCTTTCTGACCACCAGAAACTTCCTACACATCACCATCCGATGCTGTCTGGCTACACTCTCTCCTACCACTACTTTACAGTCTCTGATCTCTCTCAGATTGGCTCGTCTACTTAGGATGTAGTCTACCTGCGTACTCCTAACTCCACTCTTGTAGGTAATTCTATGTTCATCCCTCTTCTTGAAATAAGTATTAACTACAGCCATTTCCATCCTCTTGGCAAACTCCGCCACCATCTGTCCTTCTAGGTTCCTCTACTTAACACCGAACCTGCTCATCACCTCTGTTGCCCTCGCCAACATGCCCGTTGGAATCTGCTCCCACCACGACTCTCTCCTCTCTGGGAATATTCTCTATCACCTCATCTAACTCACTCCAGAATCTCTCCTTCTCTTCCAACTTACAGCCTTACAACTTACTTGTGGAGTATAACCACCCACCAATCCGGTATGGACATCGAATTGATGACTCGTATGTTCAGTTCTTGGCACGTTTTACGCCGAATGCCTTTCCTGACGCAACCCTCTCTATTTATCCGGGCTTGAGTCACTGGCGTGAAATTCCTTCACTAGATTGGGTGTACCTCCTGCTACCAATGACTCCTAATAAGTGACCATAAATAAAATCACAAATAAATAATAAATGTATTATAAATGATGATTTTGTTGAGCATCAGATTGTCTTCATAAGTGAAACAATCATCTCCATTTAATGTGATAGATTTTCTTGGGCAGAGAAACAGAGACCTATGCTTGGTTTCACTCATTTCTCATTTTCATATAAATAAATAAAAATGGAAAACACATATGTTTTATTTGCATTTACTTTAGTTTAAATGCCATGAATTAGTATTGACGCTGAGCTTTTCCTGAACATAGTCAGAGATCAACAGGATGTTTTGTCACACTATTATTTATTCCCAAACTTAGCTTTTAAAACAGGTTAATAGTTTTAGAGGAAAAGAAAATGTATCACAATCTGTGTCTCTCGTTCTACAGTTGCTTGCAACTCTCTCTTTCTCTCGTGCTCAGTCATAAAGCTGTTTCACTGCGCTTAGATTGTGTTTAAATAAACAAATTTGTCACGAATAAGGAGCTTTTCCAAAATATAGAAACATCTGAAAAACAAGCTAATAATTTTAATGTTAACAAAATAATCATCACAGTCTTTCTATAACTCTCTTTCTATAACTGCTTGTAATTCTTTTTCTCTGCTCTTAAAGCTTGTGCTCTTTGAAAGGTGAAATTCAAAGGGCCGCTACCTTATCCTCACATGCCCTTTGCATAAAAATAATAAATAAACTTAAAAGTAATGTTTTATATCTTCCTTGCTTTGATAATGAAATAATGTCAGTATTTGTTAAGCGTTCCTTCCTTCTACGTCATGAGACAGACGTTCCTACATCCCGCACATAAGAACTGTACCACCAGCACGCACTCAGTATATAATATTATAAATACAGGCATAAATCCATGCACTTTTGTCTTAACTTTTATGTGAAATGGCCAAATAAAAATTGCAAATACAAAACGATAGAGTCCCCAATGTCAAGGTTGAATCGGTTTAGTATAGATAATTATTTTGCATTATTAATTTAGCTTAGTGTGTTTTTTTTAAACACAACAAAAAGTACCGATAAGAGTACCATTAAAGTACCGCATCGATAAATGTTATCAATAAAAGTAGTAATACTGTTAAAACCTTAACCATACCCATCCATAGGCCAGAGTCTGATCAGCTCTGATTGGGTTGACCATGATCTTTTTTGGACAGTTTAACCTCACTGTCAGCTAAATGAATGCACATCGGATGATGCTAATCACTGAATGACATTTTGGACTATTCCCATTATTTGAAATCTGAGCTACATGGATGTGACTGCTTTGGATGCTTTCAGAGTGTGTTTGGAAACCAACATGATATTAAGATTAAAACATTGTGTCTAAATGTGTTCAAATTTATAAGCCCCTCACGAAACACATTGCTAAAACTGAAAAAAGTAATTACACAGTGCACAAACAAAGCTAGGAGGAAAATAGGCAGGACACACTCTGTTAGCTCCGAGTACTAGTCATGGCTCAGTCGGATGACCCTCGGGATGAGAGGTCTGATACATCACTGTTGCTGGGTCAAGGAGACAAACCATTAATGGATAGTTTGACACTGGGCACACAGCTACAAACACTCGATTTTCAACATCTGCCTCCAACCTGAAATTGGCCACATGACCCGTTAACCCCTTCAGCACAGCCACAGCTAATGCAATAGCTCAGTTTGATCTTTAACCAATCATCAACTTCTGCCACTATGAGTTTCTGGTGGCCTCTGGTGAGCTTTAGATTCAATGGCTGCGTGGTCGTCATGAATAATTGAAAAAGTAGAATACCTTTTACGACTGTTCTTAAGGAGAGGAATTTAATCCATGTTAAAAGGTGTGAAAACAGCCTGAGGCGGTCTTGAAGAGCTTTGAATTGTGCCCTGCAGCTAAAACACTTCATTCTCCAGGATTCAAAGGTAAATGGCTAGCTGCAAATCTGGTGAGGCCAGTTTGTACAATAATGCACAAAACTGAATGTAATTTTTTAAAACTTTTAAATTGTAGAATACAGCATTAAGGAGAAGACCCAAAAAATCAATTTTTAGAGATAATAGCAACGGTCAAAGTCAGTTTTCGTACTTTCATCACATAATTTGGGCCACATCAAGGTCTACTTCTTTAGCCATGTAACCATCCATCAGGATTACATGGGAACTTACAAGGAATTCAAAGGCCAACCAGGAGACTTCACTGTTTTCAGCAAGCTCTGGATCATATTCCTGGCTTAGATCATTTTCTGTGGTGAAATGCATTGATGGCTTCTCATTATCCCTTACTAAAATTATATAAAGCAATATATGTTACTTCCGAATTTTGCTAAATTGTCCTACATTTGTCAAACAGAAGTTGACGTCCACTAGTAACTGCTGCTGACCTGGACTAATTAGATTTCTCAGACCACTTGTATAAACATTCTGTTTACTGTCTTGTAAGCTGCTTGTGCAATCACTAATGTCATTCACATTTCAACATATTGGGTGTTACATTGATAATGACCGAAGGCTTTTGGAGTGGCTTTGAACCAGGCCAATGTGTCCGTGTCTCTCTCACTACCCACAACGTAGAAAGAAAGTGTCCATATTAAAGTGGAAATCTTAATTAAGTGAACACAGTTAAAATATATCATGTATGAATATACTTTCTGACCACTTTATTAGGAACACCTGTCCAAGTTCAAACCTAGCTTCAGGAAGAAAGTTGATTTAAGTGACTTGGCATGAACATGGCATGGTTGTTGGTGCCACACGGACTGATCTGGGATTTTCACGAACAAATCTCAGAGAATGGTCCAAAAGGGGACCAATTCTGTGGGAGCAAATGCCTAGTTGATACCATAGGTCAGAGGACAACGACAAGACTGGTTTGAGCTGAATGAAAGCAACAGTTACTCAAATAACCACTCGTTACAACAGAGGTATGCAGAAGAGCATCTTTGAACGCACAACGCATCAATCCTTGAGGCGGATGGACTACAGCAGCAGAAGACAACACCACGTGTCACTCTTGTCATCTAACAACAGGAAACTAAGGGTACAATTCACAGCGGTTCACCAAAATTGGACAACAGAAGATTCGATAAACGTTGCCTGGGCTGATGAGTCTCAATTTCTGACATTTCTCAATCAGACATTCGGATGCTAGGGTTTAAATTTGGCATCAACAACACAAAAGCGTGAGTCCATGCTGCCTTGTATTAACAGTTCAGGCTGGTGGTGGTGGTGTAATGGTTTAGGGGATATTTTCTTAGCACACTTTGGGCTCATTCCTACCAACTGAGCATCGTGTTCGCACCACAACCTACCTGGGTATTGTTGATGACCATGTCCATCCCTTCATGACCAGTGTACCTAGCATTTGATGACTACTTCCAACAGGAGAATGTATGTCATGAATCATCTCAGACAGGTTTCTTGAACATGACAATAGATTCACTGTACTCAAATGGCTTCCACAGTCACAAGATCTCAATCCTACATTAAAAAAAAAACGATTCTTGCGCATTGTTCAGCTAACTTAATTTAAATGAGGCCACTCAACATAATTCTTGAAAAAAGTAGTCCCGGCTTAATTTTATTAAATTAAGTCAACACAATTTTAACAAAAGCAGGTTTACACATTTTTTTTATTGAGTCTACATAATATTTTTTAGTTCGTCTTAACCGGATATGCGTCATCAACAGAGGGTCGGGTGCAGATTGATTTTTCAGCGGTGATTCACAGGTGAATCACATTCACATGTGGTTTGTAGCTCTTTGTTTAAATGCTTAAGCTGTCTCAGAATTAAGTCCACATTGTTCTGAAGAGGACATTTTTTTTGTTTTGTTTAGGTTGAATGTTACTTATGTTCATTTAAACATGTTTACAAATTTTTCACTTTTATAAACTTTTTTGTCTTTTGTAACAGTTTAGGTTGAATGCTACTTATATTCAATTAAACATGTTTACATGTAAACAACTTCTGATCAGGATGTGTCTTTGAAGTTTAATTAAACATGTTTACAGTTATTTCACTAAGCAGGTGTCAGATTCTTTTTGTAAATTTGTCATTTCTCATAGTTAAGTGTTTCCCCTTACTTGTAGCAACTTGTAATTTGTTATAGCATTGCATGTCACATGTAGACCTGCATAAGTCATTTCTATGGGCATGCTAAATATGTAAAAGTAGTTTGTTATTTAAGTAACCATCTCTAACTTGGTCAACTTGGAAGAAATTATTTTGCTGTTGTAAATTTTATTTAGTTGGCAGGACAAAAATGTATGTAATTGAAATGGCATTGTTATATATAGTAGGCGTGACTAAATGAACTCTTTTTAATATAGCATTATTTTATGTTGTAGGCATAGAAAGATTAAATCTAGTT
The DNA here is from genome assembly GCA_007224835.1 of Danionella cerebrum. Taxonomy (NCBI): domain Eukaryota; kingdom Metazoa; phylum Chordata; class Actinopteri; order Cypriniformes; family Danionidae; genus Danionella; species Danionella cerebrum. Next base: position 37,906 of record SRMA01025267.1, read on the forward strand.
AACCTGACAAAAATGTTTTTATTGGGCATTGCAAAAGATATTTTTTTAGGACTGAAATAAATTATTTTTGTTCAAAATTCCTAAACAAAATTAATTCACGCAACAAGAATAAAATTAATCCATTCTACAAATTAAGTTTAATTGGATGCACATAATATAATTTTGTGGAAAAATTTACCTTAATTTAATTAAGTTCATCCAACAACTTTTTTTTTGAGTGTATAGAGCACTCTTGGGATGTGGTGTAACAGGAGGTTCACATTATGGATGTGTGGCCGACAAATCTGCAGCAACTGTGTGATGCTATCATGTAATTATGGACCAAATTCTCTGAGGAATGTTTCCAGTATATTGTAGAAGCTATGCTATCAAGGATTAAGGCCAACCAAGAAAGAGGTGTCTCTTCAAAGAGGTGGCTGGCGAAGTGGAGCCAGACGCAGGGCAAACACCGCCTAAGGAGCTTGCTGCAGAATAATTTCTGGCCAGTGCAAGTCTACGGGAAACAGCTAACATTAAAAATGTTTTCCTCAGAAATTCTGCAATTTATACAAACATTTAATAATTTTCAAAAGTCATCTGTACACTCAACAAAGTAAAAAATATGTCTAGGGTCAAAACTTAAAAAAGCCAAACCTGTTTTATCTGTTAAACATCTTCCACCTATGAAAGATTTGTTAGAAAATCAGAGCCAAGTTAAGGAATCAAAGCTGACATTCAAGAAGCCCACACTCTCCTCCCAAGCCATGTAAACTCCCCGGGCGTCAAATGGGTCAGAGAAGGTCAAGAATACTGCCATATGCTGTAAAGGAGCTGTAAATGAATCTTTTAACACAGACCTGAGGCCAGTGCACTGGTACCTGCTCCACAGGCTTAAGTCAACAGCAGAAATCCTGCTCATCTGCTCTGACACTGAATTCTATAAACACCAAGCAATTTTGAGAGCTGCAATCTTGTTTACCATTATAAATCTGTTCAAGCAACTTTTTTTTAGCATATTACCGGGAGACACACAATGATGTATCGTTTAAAAACACTCCTCCTTGGCGAGTCATTCCACCTCTAGACATTCCACACTTATGGGACATAGTTGTAGTGAGGTTAAAACCATTGTAATTATTAAGTGAACCATGGATATAAATCTCTTTTTTTGGGGGGGGGGGGGGGGGGGCACCGTTTTTAATATCATATTAAACATTTTCGGTCCAAAGTTCCCAAAAATGGGAGAGAGAGGCAAACTGAAGACAAAAATGTTTATGAGAACCACAAATCAGAGGGGAAATCTAGTCACAGGGGTTTTGAGCCAGTGACTTCTGTGCCGGTCCCAAGCCCGGATTAATAGAGAGAGTTGCGTCAGGAAGGGCATTCGGCTTATAACATGCCAAAAACCAATCATGCGTCATCAGTTCGATTTACTTACCGGATCGGTCGAGACCCAGGTTAACAACGACTGCCACCGGTGCTGTTGACCTACAGGGTGTCTGCAGGAGACCAGGTGGAAGGGTAGCAAAGTGTAGTAATGGAGGGGGATACAAACTGTTTTACTCTAATGTGGACGTGAGTGATCCCGAAGGAGGAGTTTGTGAGGAATGTTTTGGAGCTGAAAAGAGTGTCAGACAGGAACCTAGAAGGACAGATGGTGGTGGACTTTGCCAAGAGGATGGAACGGAGGACGGCTTTGGGTGGTCAGGAAGAGCTTCCAGATGACTCGGAAACTACAGCAGAAGTAATCAGGGAACCAGGTAGAAAGGTGCTAGGTGTGTCAGCTGGAAGGAAGAAAGAAGATGAGGAAACATGGTGGTGGACTGAGGAAGTACAGGACATCATCCAGAGGAAGAGGCTAGCTAAAAAGAAGTGGGACATCGAAAGGACTGAAGAAAGTAGACAGGACTACAAGGAATTACAGCAAATTACAAGAACTACAGGACTACAGCGCAGAGTGAAGAGGGAGGTGGCAAAGGCCAAACAGAAAGCAACAGATAAGGGTGATTAAAGATAGAGATGGAAAGGTGCTAACAAGTGAGGAGAGTGTGCTGAGAAGATGGAAGGAGTATTTTGAGGAGTTGATGAATGAGGAGAATGAAAGGGAAAGAAGAGGTGAATATTGTAGAGCAGGAAGTTGAAAAGATTAGAAAGGATGAGGTGAGGAAGGCTCTGGGGAGAATGAAGAGTGGAAAGGCTGTTGGTCCAGATGACATACCAGTGGAGGTGTGGAAGTGTCTAGGAGAGACAGCAGTGGAGTTCCTATCTAGGTTATTCAACAGAGACAGAAGATGCCTGAGGAACGGAGGAGAAGTGTTCTTGTGTCAATCTTTAAGAACAAGAGTGATGTGCAGAGTTGTACAACAACTTGCAACAATCTGTCTCTAGTTGCGTGCTCGGTCTCTTTCTCTCTCGCCCTTTCGGTTTCCCCATGCTTGTGTTGCTTACTGTTTCATGTATGTTTCTATCTCATTCCTGTGTCTTTCTAGTCTTTTTTTTCTGTATTTCTCGTGTCTGTTTCCCTCGGGTTTCCCCATGCTTGTGTTCCCCCGGGTACATGCGCCGGTGGCCTCCACCTTTTCTTGGTTTACTTTTGTCTTCCTTCCATTCTTCTGATTGTTATTTGGTTTTCCTCTGTGTCTTATCACTTCCTCCTCCCGGGCCAGCTGTCCCTTATTTGATTTTCCCTTCATAATACCTGGTTTTGTTCCCTTCTTTGCTGGTTCACTTTTGTAGAATGTTGTAGAATGTTTTAGGATTGTTGTAGGATTTCCGTAGACCTGTACATTTCCAGGTGCCTCTCTTTGCTTTATTATTTCCAAGTTGAACAGGTATTTAATTTTGATCCAGAGTGTTATTTGGGCTACATTTTTTTTCTGAGTGTGTTTATGTTTTTGTTTATTTAACAAAGTTATTATATTAACTTGTTCAGAGTTAGTCTTTAATTTTTCAGGCTCACTCATTCATGGGCGACTTTTATTAAATAATGCTCTCTATGACTGTCCTGTAACAACAGAGCTTCCCTTCTGCCTCTATTCCCACAAGGAAAGATCTCAGAGATACACTTTTTTTGTGGTGCATCTGAGGTAAAGTTTACCGAAAAAGCTTTTAAATTTTGCAATGAAAACCAGGCTAAGCAATCTCCATCATAAAGCTTTGCTTTGGCAGTACATGGGTAGGGTGTGTGAAAGGGCAATGTGATGACTACACTGATGAATAAAAACAGAGGCATTTAACCTTGAGAACCAAAGTCTTTAACTTGGATAGTTCTAAATTGATACATTGTGGCCTTGCTTATTTCAAAAGCACAGTGGATGCCTTGTGCACATGACAAGCATGATAATGTCAATGTCAGACACTATAGAGCAAAGCCGAGATAAATCGAAAAGTTGTTTTCATTCCTTCACAAATTGTTTGGGACACAATTGCAAAATGTCCACAAATACATCAGGAAACAATCTTTGCAAGAGAGCTAAAAAATTTTCCGTTAAATTCAATCTTTACTAAGAACACGAGAGAAATTAAAAACATGAGAAGAAATGCAAATTGAAGGGAACGAAACATTTTTACTAAGGAATGCAATCTTGGTGAGGGAACTAAACATATTTGAGAATGAGTGTAATCAAAGGGAAACAAAAACTTTTGCGATCAAGGATTCTTTGTGAGAGAATCGTTTATTCATTTAACTCATTCATTTATTTATTTTCCAAACCGCTTATTGCCTTTCGGGGTCACGGAGGTCTGTCGGTGCTCCAACGCACATTCGGTGAGAGGCGGGGATACCCCCTGGACAGGTCCATCACAGGGAAACATTTACTCACACATTCACACCTAAGGGGAATTTAGATTATTAACAGGGGAAGAGATCATGGAAGAGAACCACCCCTACCCTAGAGGCCATGTTTATTGTGTCTTTCTCTGGTTTCCTCTGATGTTTGTAGGAAACCATATCCCTTCACGTCAAGGGTTACTTGGAGAACATTTTTAACATCCTCTCCCTTATCCAACCCTTCAGCCTGTACAAGGACAACCCTTTGCCTAATCCCCCATGGCTCCTTGTTAGATGATTGCTGTAATTCCACAACTGTTTCTGGTTTAATAACATTCATTCAATCATCTTCTTTCCCACGTGTTCCCTTTTGGGTTCATGGGGGTCTCCTGTGCACTTTGGGAGAGAAAAGGGGGTACAGGTCATCTGTCCATCAAGGGACATTCACTCTTAAGGAGAATTTATAGCACAGAGTTGTGGGGAAAACCAGAGTACCCGTAGGAAACCACTGCAACATGCAAACTTCTTCCTGGAAGGTCACCTTGAAGTCTTTACCCTGCAACCTTTCAACTGAAAGACCACAATGCTACCCACTGAGACATTCCATATCCAATGGAAAATTATGCTCCAAACCTCTGGTTTCCTCCTAGACAACGTCTCCAGCCACTCCTTTGAGACAGAAGCCCCAACAACAGCTGCCTCTAAGGGACAACAGCACATCCATTCCCTAGGCAGATGGTCCTCCACAGACTTCAGTAGATTTATCCGAACCAATTTCTCACACTTGTTCATTCGATGTTTTTCAAATAAATCCCCTATGAGTCACTTACCCCTCCATACCTGCCCCCCTCCAGCTTGCATCATGGTTTGGTATTGATTTCTTTCGATTATAGGCAAGCACCCTGGTAGCTTGACCTCAGGGAGTGCTAAACTGAAACCCAGGTATGTTACTGGAAGTGCTTTCAGTGTCCCAAGTTTCACTCCTAGAGGGTCCTCCGCACAGCACCTAGCACTATTCCAGTTCTGTCCACTAATTTGCAGTGGATTCTGGCATTAATGTCTTTCAATCATAGGCTAGCACCTCTCAAACCCAGGCTTCATAGCACAAGGCATGAACCTAGGGGGTTTACTGCACAGTAATTTAGCAGCCAAACAGGCTAGTTTGAGTCATGGTCTGGTATCAATTTCATTCAATCCTAGGCTCTTATGTTAGGGTCAAACACTGACCTAAACATAATCTCTGTAATAGAACTAAAAAATATCTGCAAAGAAACTTTGCAAGGGAACTAAAACTTTTGCAAATGAATGCAATCTTGAACTTTCATTCAGTCCTTCATCTTCTTACCCACTTGCTCCCTTTCAGGGAATCTCCAGAGCAATTCGGGCATAGGGTAGGGTCCAGTACCCCCTGGACAGGTTGCCAGTCCATCACGGGGCAAATCTTGAAGTTAAACTTAAAAAAATATATGTACAAAGGATCAAAAATGTCAAATATTTTCCCACCTCCATGTCTCTGGGGGGCGTGAACCTAATCATCCCAAACAATTACAAAAACACCCCCATCACTTCCCCCATCAACCTCAATAAAGAAAACAAGGATGTAGGAAGGTAAGGTATTATTTTAAGAGAACAAGTATTCTCTGCCCAACAAAATAAGCCCTCAAAACAAATAAGAGCTCAAAACAAATGTCATTTTTGGGGACTGTGCAGACACACATTCAGTCAAAGTTTCAGTCATCTTTACTATTTTCAGAAAGAGCAAAGTGCCAGGTCAATGAAGGATATCGCCACCCTTGTCAAAACAAATGTACCAAATGAAATACAATGAAAAATTAAATCCAGATCTGAGGTTGATTGTGCATAATGCATTAAATAATGAATGATTAATAGGCATTAGCTGGAAACAGATGATTGGCTGTCGCGACCCCTAAACTGGGAACAGCTGAAAGTCAAAAAAGAAGAAGAAAGGCATGTATACATCTTGCCATGATTTTTTCACTAGAAGACAAATAATATTTTTCATAATTATTAATCGTCTGCTCCGTAATTGTGCGTTTTCAAAAATCATTCCCTCAGTTACTTGGATAATTACTGTAATCTTTCTAAATCATGCATCATGTCGTTGCTTTATTAGGCATGTGCAGACAGTGTACGGAGAATGCTAAACAATTATACGGAAATTACATTAAATGTCACATGAGAGACAAAAACAATCAGGCCCGGTGCTTCTAAAATTAAACTTCATATCACTTTTTTGACACTTTTTGGACTTGGTCACACTTGCTAATTTGCAAGTGTCACATAAATCATCTCACAGAACAGAAAAAAAAATGTTTGTAGACATTTAATCAATAAGCTTTGAAGTAAAAACAATTTCCAGAACTAATGCATTTTGTAACATTTGTGAAAGCAGACAACTTCCATTTTACAGTCGTCGGCCACTTTATTAGGTACACCTTGCTAAACTTCTGCCTTCGGACCTGCCTTAATCCTTCAAATGCATTGATAGCATCCCAACCTGTTCTCCTCTTGGATTGAAATCTGGTGACTGTGGATGCCATTTGAGTACGGTGAACTCGTTGTCATGTTAAAGAAACCAGTCTGAGATGATTCATGCTTTATGACATGGTGTGTTATCCTGCTGGAAGTATCTATTAGAAGATGGGTACACTGTGGTCATAAAGGGATGGTCATGATCAGCAATAATACTTAGGTAAAGGCTGTGGCATCTACACAATGCTCAATTGGTATGAATGGGCTCAAAATGTGCCAAAAAAAATCCCCCCCAAACCATTACATCACCACCACCACGCTGAACTGTTGATACAAGCCACGATGGATGCAAGCTTAGATGTTGTTGACTCTAAATTGTGACCCTGTCGTCCACATGTCAAGCAAAAATTGAGACTCATCAGACCAGGCATTGTTTTTTTCAATCTTTTGTCCAATTTTGGTGAAAACTCAAAATGTAAAATTCTGTTGAAATTTGCAGACAGTGAACACAACAGTGTGTGCTGTATATCTTCTGCTGTTCTGAAAGCTATAAGCACACTTTCGGTGCATTTTCTCCAAACTCCAATAGACTACAAACCAGAACTCAGTGAGCGATATGAGTCTATGTGCTTGTAGTCCATTGTTACATAAAAAAGGTCTTGTAGGTTTTGTAAATTAACACAATTTCCTATGGTAAAATACTACAGTGAGTCTTAAAGAATGTTTATATTCTTATATAATTTATATTCTATATTTATTTAATATCCATTTTTACACACATTGTGAGAAAAGGCAGTTGCAAATTACTGGCCATACACTAACAAAAGCTGGGTTGAATAAATTTTTAAAAATAGACACGATTGCCTTCTGGCCTAGGTATTAATATGAATAATAAGCTAAAGGGTGTTACCACAGCTTCTCTCAAATTACCCTATAGCCACCCATGAGTCAGAAGCACCTCTGGTCGCCCCTCAAAGAAAATAGGTGTGACATTCCTGGGGGACATCTTTGTTTTTCACATGAACACATTTCCTTTTCTTAATGCAACATTCAATATTCAGTTATCACAGTCAAGTCACACACTCTCTGAGTCATCAAGAGAAACACAGAAGGGAGGGGGAGATAGAGAAAGAAGGAGAAAGGGAGAGAGAGAACGATAGATAAGGATTATGAGTGAAAAAGAGATAGACTTTTATTTTGTAAATGCATGGTTTCATTCAGAAACATTCAGTGAATGACAACAGCTGGGTTGCAGCTACTCATCTACATTATTGATATTATTGATCATTGTGAATTAATCGATTTGATTCATTGTGTTTCGTTGGAACAGACTTCTATGAACAATTAGGTGTATTTTATATCTGTTTAAGTTTAAGTCATCTGTACTCTGTCAAATTCAGAGCTGCTCAGTCCTGTGACTTTCCCTCATCAGACCTCACTTTCTCTGTAGCGTCCTGTCAGCCATTGCTGATAAAATCTCTGTCAGGTACTGGCTGTAACATCCTTCCAGGTAAAATATACACTCAGTTTCTCACGAGCTGTGAAGGTTGGGAGACACCCCGGGGGGAGGGGGTAATGTCAGGGAATTAATTTCCATTGAGACACAGCCAGTTCCCAATCAACAGTCACTCACCTCTCCCACTGATGCGGCGTTACAAGTTCTCCTGAACTTTGTGGAATTTCACTGCAAGCCCACCAACAAAAATAGTCATTAAAAAAGAAACAATTCACTATATAACTCATCTAAATCAAAACAGGGTGCTCTCTAATCTACTGATATCGCAGGTCAAAGTTCCTCCTAGCTGAACTTTTCATCAGAGCGGAATTTGGAATCACACCATGTAGACGGGAGCTTCCTCTTTTGGATCACTTCATGACATCCCATTCAAATCAATGGATTTTATAGTGTGACAGTCCCATGACACTTCACACAACAAAACCTTAACCAATCATAGCAATCTCCAGATAACAACTGACTACTCACCAGAGTAACTTTATGTACCTGGCTTCTTTCCTGCTTCCCTGTTCCATGCATGGTCTCTCAGGAAACCTCTGCAAAGCTTCTAATCGTGAAATACTCATCTCTGTTGTCTCCAGCTACAGTATTTTCCTCAGCTCTTCCTTCCTTCACTTGGCACTAAACTATCTGGACAGATCCTCAGGATTCTCTGTCGCACAAGCACTCACCACCTGAGTGACTTCTGGATTTTTCCTGCTGATGTTCTTTTAATGGAACGTTATTATTCTATACTTTAGAGTGGTACACCGAGATACGAAATTAATCCGTTCCAGGGTGGCTTTCGTATCTCAAACATTTTCTATCTCGAAGCAAGTTTTCCATGTAAAATGCCTAATCTGTGCAACGGCTCTCAGAAACAACAGAATAAGTTGATAAAAAAAATTGAAAACCAGAGAAACATCACGTAAAGTTTCCTTCATCCAATCCTTTTCCAATCCTTAAATCTACACATTGTTAATAAAATAAATGATAATAAAACACACGCAAAATACGTAATATGTACACAAATGTGAAACCTTACCTTGAGAGTGAGGCGATGTGTCGGAGGAGGTGGAAGGGCTTCTGAGAACGCGTCACTGGGTTTCTCTAAGTTGCGCTACAGAACAGCACTTTCCACGTTATAAACGTTATTTCTTTTTTTCGTCACCTTGACTCTAACATTTGTTATAGCACATTATTGGTAAACTATACATAATGTTTAGCTCGATATAAAACTGATTTAAAGTGTTTTAAAGCGTATCAGACCCTTTTTGAACTTTCTGCACTTTTTGCAATGGGAAAAAGGAGCGCCAGGACCCGAAAGCGCAGTGCGACATCAGACTTAACAAGCGGATAATAGAGCAGAACTGTTTGCGGTTGTTCATTTCTCAAATTTTTTTCATATCTTGAACCAAAAAATTTCCTGCGAGACCTTTTGTACCTCGAATATTTCGTAACTCGAAGCATTCGTATCTCGGGGTACCACTGAATTTGCATTTCCAAAAATCAACTTCTACAGTTCATTTCAAATGAATACATTTTTTTTAGAGCGCAACACCCCAACAAGTAAACAACATACACAACTAAAATAGTAAATAGTAAATAATAAAAACTATTAAACTGAATAATTCTTGCCTACTCGTGTCCTATTTGACAAAGCGAGTCTTTATTTCAGTTTTAGTTTAGCAATGCTGCACCAATAACCCTGGCATTTTTTTAATGAGCGCTTTGTATTCTATAACGTACTCAAAAGGAAGACAATGTATCTTGTTTGAAATTGGTGTGATGACGTCTCTGTCTAGAGATAATTAAGAAGTGAGTAGAAAACTTTTTTTTAGTTGAAAAGTTGTTCTAAAATGGGATTTCTGAGTCTGAATGGGTAAAATCTGAAGTTTGACATCTGAAGTATAAAGATGAGACATAAAATTTGCTATTCAGCAAATAAACTAATCAGCACAAAGTCACATTTAATTTCATTGTGCTCACCATCTTGTTCCTTATAAAAACTATATCATAATTCATTTTGAAAACCTTTGGGGGAAAATAAGCAATCAGCAATTTCTAGATGCTGCATATGAGAGCAGCTTCCATGACCAAAATCTGAAGCAGTGTGAAATTTAAATATAATATTCTGACAATTTTTGAGTGTTTTTTTGTATTATTATTATTATTAGTATTATTTTATCATAACTTTCTCTCCAGATGCCGATCAAACATTGGATGTTTTGTACACCCTTTCCTGACTGATCAGACACCAAAACCAGTTCATCATAAATACACTAAAGTATAATGTTCTTTAATGGTGGTTATAACAGTTTAAGGTATCTTTAAACATAAAATTAGCAATTTCTGGGCTTTTTGTATGGAATTGATGTAAATTTGTGTTTATCCATTCGTACAGTCATTTAAGTCTCTGCCCACTTTCTTGCATCCATGGAACAAATCTGCATTCATTTCATGTGATAATTACTACAATCATGAGACACTAAAAGCATCCTAAGAGAACTGATAATTACAGCTTTTCTCAGTTTGTTCATTTGTACTATCCGTTGACCACTGAAGCAGATGACCGTGCAGATTCATAAAGGTGACCTGTTGACACGCATTATTCCAAATCCCCAGTCAAATGTAAAATGATATTTTTGTCAAAGTATTGTTACCATAATGAAAACGTAATCTGAAAAATTATGCAAAAAACTTTTAGATACATAAAGGTCTTTACACAAACATTTTGAGCACTGTGAACTTTTTGGGATTTACAGCATTGGTGACTGGTGGGTCTAATCTAGGGACAAAAAATATTTGCTATCATCACATTTGTTTATTTAAGCCAAAGACTGTAAAAAAAAAAACTTACTGCCATTGGGCTGAAATGAAGCCATTTCTGAGCTGGAGAGGAGGCTGCCATTGACTGCGACTTCCTGTTAAAGATGGAACCTTTGTGGTTTTGGAGCTCCGCCCCGAGTCTGACTCGCACAGCCTGTTATATACAACTTATTTTGTAATTTTAAAGAAATTGAGAACGGCTTCTCTGAATTTGATTGTTGGTAGCATAACTGATCTTTCTCACGATGTGTTGTACTGGTTGTATCTCCCAAATATCTGTCGTCTATGATCAGGAGAGTGCTGATTTGAATGAACACAGTCACAATAAATATCATAAGCGGTTGCATAAAGGGAACAGCACTCAGCATTGAATAGACAATAACAACCGGAAGAGGAACCTGGAAGCAGCAAAACCGACGATGTCATCAAGGGCGAGGTTAGTTGTCTACACGTATCTGGTTATTTTGATTTATTTGTCCATCCATGTATAACCGCAGCACCATTTTCATGTAAAAGGGGGACTATGTTGCTGTATATTCCACTTTGTGGCTTACAGCGTGTACAGGATTTTATGCAGAGGTTTACCGAACAGAGGTGCTTGTGTTGATTCTTGTGTCTAACGCCACCCCCGCCCCCCCCCCCAGGTGCAACGACTAGCCCGTAGTACCCTCTATTGACAGGCCAGCAATCATTTACTGTACTGTGTAAAGTTATGTAGCAAATTTGTTCTTATATGCCTGGATTGTTTTGTTAAATGCTTTTTTTACAATGTCCAAATTAATTACTTCACATTTAACACTATAACTTACTAAATTGGAAGGTAATCCAGAGGACGGGTAGAGAGAAGATTGTGCAGAAAGAGGACTGATAAACAAGTTCAGAAGCTGAAGTTAGGTGGTAATGTATTACTTAATCAGAGACTGATCAGAGAACAGCTCACAACACAGTGAATGGAAAGAAAGATGCAGTTGAGCAAATCTTAATCTGGAAAGTGCACCACAAAGCAATCATTCAAAAGGTAGAAATGTTTTTGTTGCCTTGCGCTATTTACTGCTCTTCTTGTCTCTCTCCTCTGGTGAAACGGGAGTCAGCAAGGCAAAAATAATTACACACTGCACTTTGAGGCTTTCCAGCTCACCTCATTCAAATTCCACCTCCAGCATAACAACAAACACACCTCTATCTGGACAGTAATTACAGCATGTGTATCCATTCAAGTGTGAGACTGCTCTCATGGAGCTTTATCTTAATATAATAGCAAAGCTCCACTGGCTACTGGCTCCATTTGTCTCCCTCTTATCATCATATTACTCACATTCGTTTGGGTAATGGATGGCCGTTTGGACCACTAGCTGACGCTGATGGACATGTTATAGCACGCTGTCTGCTTTGCATCAGAATGCATGCTAAACGTTGTCTGTAGAGGATTTACTAGCTTTTCAACCTCTTTGCTTGCATGCTCACAATTTAGGGAAGGTAGTAAAGAATTTCCCATACTAAATTAGATGGTTACTCAAGTTTATTTAAGAAAAAAAAACAATAAAACATTTACCATATAGGCAAAATACTTCAAGGTTATATTATTTAATATACAATATTATATCTATGATATATGTCTTATCTAACACGTCTCAGGCTAGGATCCAGGATCATTGTTCAGTGCCATACCCCTTCCAATCCTCAACCTCACCTCCAGGTTTCTAAAAGACGTTTGACCCTGTACACTGGTTCCTTCTCCATGATGGGAGGGGGATCCAGGGTAAGGGTCAATCCGCAGGCGGGGAGGATGAATGTTTGGATACTGGAGATGTGGAGACTGGGTGGACACGGGACGTGGGTGGGGAGACGTAACTGGACACTGACAAGGGTTGACAATTTTGGTAACCAAAAACGACCCTTTGAATTTTTGGAGGGGGAGGTCGAGGATGGACAGCCAGACAGATCGTCCAGTAACATAACGGGCGGCTCGACGAAAGCGACAATTGCTTCAAATCAGCATAGAGTCACCTGAATGAAGGAGGAGAGCCTTGGTGACCTTCCAGGTGCATCTGGCACAGCAGATGAAATGACAGACCGAAGGCACAACCGTCTACCTCTCCTGTAAAGGAAAGAGGGAAGGCTGATACCCTATCAAACTGGCTAAGGGTGAGGCGCCTGTGGCAGCGGTTGGTAGCGCCTAGGGAATACGCTCACACCAAGAGGAAGGGAACCTGGCAGATAGGGATACAGACGCTCCCAGCTTATGGCAGAGCTCCCTCTACACCTTGTAGGTTTTCCTATTGGACAACTCTTGACAGGGATGCCTTGCAACTGGAAGACATTCTTGACAAGCAGACCGGCGGCCATTTGGGTAGTGAAACAAATTGCTTTTGAAGCAATATTATGGAACAGTATTTTTGAAACAATACTATGGGGACGCCAGAAGCAAGCTTTAAGGAGTAATAATAGAAATTACAGCTTTATTAGCAATAAAACACTTTGAATGCTAAACAGAGAACAAAAAAGAGAGGTGAGAAAGGAAAATAGAGTCTGAAAAGTAAAACAGCTCTTTAAGGTTTATAAAAAATGAGAGTGAGCGGGATCTACAATACTCTGACTTATAGAGGGGAGCTGTGATATAACTTCCTGTTTCTGATGTAACTTCCTGTTCTATCTTAGAACAATAGGATTCAAAATATATATTATTTCTGTTACACTATGCATAAGCGGGATCAATCCTTCTCCAAATTGACTCGGTCCGAAGCTGCCCAACCTTCCACCCCTTCTCCACACGGAGGATTAGCTTGGAATCATCCGAACAACCAGCTGGCCTGTTTTTTCTTACCCCCCACACGCTCACGAGCAATACAGATCCAGATAACGATCTACAGAATTTTTTTTCATTAATTTCTCACAAATATCAACACGGTTAAAGGTTTTTTTGGAAATTTAAAAAGTTACATTTACATACAATAATGTGCAAAATAGTTATTCTATATTTAAACCATAGAAAAATCAGAATCAAATTTATATTAACTTTAGCCTTCTAACCAGCATCAATTCTTGCAACTGCACACTATCAGGTTTTTTTTAGGATTATAGTCAAATTCATGGTCAACAAATTTTTCCACATAGGTGCTAATGATCCTCAATGTCACACATAGATTGAAACCCAGTCATGGACTGAAACAGAAACAGCTTGTGTAGGAGACCTAAATGTGGGTGAGAAACTGCCAAACTCTGTGAGAGTGAAAGTGTTTCCTGTCATGGCAAGATTGAGCACAGCAACAAGACACAAGGTAGTGTACACTCTACAAGGTCTCTCTCAGACAAAAATTTCAAAGCAGACCGGGGTTTAAATATTTTCTTTCAATTTTGTTTACAGCATTTTTCACACCTGCCCAAAACTTGTATGTTGGAAAAAACCCTTCTTATCTTGGAAGATTCTTCAGATTCAAGTCATTTTACATGCCCAAAACACACAGTAAAGGAACATGAGTGAGATCATTCAAGGAAAAAGAAGAAAAGAATCTATGGAAAAATGATACAGTGTTATAACAAACAGTGTTGGCTCGGACCAGCTGCCAAGGTCAGTCACAACACCCCCTTTGGTTGGATCTGAGTTTGCAAGTCGAACTGGCCAATCACCGGTGGGCATCAGGCTGTAATGGCTGGCAGAATGCCCAGTGTGGTTAACATCAATTGTGGATCCTCTTCACACATCAGCCAAAGTGTTCCCTCAGCAAAGCCAACGAGACAGAGCGGCAAATGAGAGCGTGGGTTCCTGGGATTTAGGAAAATGGATCCCAACGCATGGATGAATTCATTAGCCCATGGCAGGTGGAAAAACATTTGGTGGTCTCATTTGCTTCTAGGAAACTAACTGAAGGTGAGGTCAGTACTTTAAAATATTAAATGATGTAATCATTCTATTTAGCCGGACCAGATGAATACGACCCTGTTTAAATCAATTAAAGTAATCAGTATTCAAGATTTCTTGTATGATGATAGATGTAAACCATCAAAAAACGTTATTGTTTTCATTAAGCTCAGATTGAGTGTTCAAGCTCTTATCGGTATCATATTTTCATTGACAACTTCAAACTGAGGAAAAACTTCCTTTTCTGTACAAAATCCAAAGTAACCACTGCCCAAAAGCCAAACTACTATAAAACCCAGTCTCTAAACTTCTGCTGTTCGTAGAACCATGGTTCTAGGTTGGCGGATCCCCACCAGGTCCATTCTGCCATTGTGGCCTTGTTTCATTGTAATTACTAGAATGTAATCTACTTCATGTCGTTCATGAAAACCAGGATGAATGAACAGTTCACTAGATTACTTCAATCGCTAGGATTTTACAAAACCAGTTTTAACAATGATGTTACGTTAACAAATGTCAAAATGTTATGATACATTCAAATATCAGATTTGAATTTGCACTGATTCAGCAAGGGGAGAGTATTCGCGGGAATTGGATGAATTTGCGTGAATTGGCGCAATCACAACATCGTGATTTTCTGGAGGGACTGTATTGTGGCAGCTTGAACAGCTGATTTCACAGGAGGATGGATTGCCTCAAAAATTGAAAAGATTATGCTGGGAACCCACAGCCGTTGATGATTGGAAGTTGAGAAGCTCCGGGGAGCGCCATCTGTGGGAGAGTGTAAGTTGGGTGCCCATTACTGTTTTACCTGAAGGGTCCATCCCCAGAATTTGTCAAATAGGAACAGGGACTTGTGTATGACTTTATCTTTGAATAATGTCTATCTATGAGGGACCTGCCTACTCTGATTTCTAGAGTGAAGACTTCTCGCCGAGAAAATTCTGAACTAAGAAATAACGTTGTGATTCTAATATAGAACATGATGTTGTGAAGCAAATTCTTTTTATTCAATGAGTTTAAAAGTCTCTACACACCTATCCAAATTTCCGATCCAAAGTTTCATGCAAAAGCGCATCTTGATCGAAAACCATGGGCGCCAATGAGAGCTCACACATTCGAAGGTTCTATTGATGATATTAGTAGGACATTAAAGAGCTGCTAAGAAGCGTTCATCCCACATTTTTATAGCAACTTTGCACAAGAAACAGGAAAGAGGAAGACGAGTTGGAAGTAGTAGACATTGAGAGAGAACAAAAAGAAATAAAAGAACACAGAAAGAATCATGGATGTTGAGCCGTTTACACTGATGGTGGCTGATCACAAGGAGCTCTGACAAACGCCATAAAGATTACAAAAATATGGTGAAAAGAGAGGACTTGTGGTGCGCTATTGTCTTAGAATGCATCAGGCAGGGAGCGTCATTGTATCAATATTTCCTTGATACAGAGGAGAAGCACCCTGCTGAAAAGCCACCAGAAGATTCGTGCGAATCTCATTGCTTTTACTCTGTAACATAATTTAATTAAAAAACTCAGCACAATAAAAGGTCTACCTATCATATTTTTTACATAGTTCAGAAGGTTTGAGGATTGCATTTTTTGTTTGCATTGTTTTTGTTGTATTGTGTATGTAAGTGTGTAGTGAGACTTGTACACAGCCATCTAATTTCAGGCATTTTCAACATATGACACTGGTGGGGTTTCCAGTACTTCTCATGGGATTGAGAAGTGTAGGAAGTGTTGATGGCTTTGATACTAGGTGCGTTCGAGCTCATGCAGCGCTGTGCAGACCGATCGGCGAGATTAGCCGAAAGTAGCCAGGGAGGAGCTGAAAACGGAGCCGTCAAGTCGGACACGTTGGGAATCTCGTTGCTTCCTGAAACATGGGAGGTCACGTGGAGTTTGCCTACTTTGTCGCAGATGAACTGAAAGTTATGGAAATACCTTTTCTGTTGGAAGAAATGCAGCAGAATGAACATAAATGTGTGTTTAACAGATTAACACTTAACAGATTTCAATTTGTCTGATTTAAGTGGTTGTCTGTTTGTAATTTTTGTGGTCTAGAATGTATGTGATATCTATGGCATAAACAAGTTTTAATAAACTATAAACATTGAACATGAATGACCTGCACATTATAAGGAATTAGGCTGTGGTTTTTTGTAGTTTGATTCAGATTGTAGTTATGTAGTATAATTTTGTAGTTATGTTGTGTTCTGTGGTATGTATTTTTTTTACATTTAACTCTTACCTTCAGTTAGCTAAGGGCAGGTTAGAAAAACCACCAAGAAAAATCATAGATGCACAAGCACAATGTATATGTCTTTATTATAATTTATACCAGTGTATAAAAGTGATCTGAATGTTGTATTTTTCAATTGACAATGCACACTAGCACAATGCAGCACATGCAAGTGAAGCAGCTACTACAGATTTCAGCATCAATGTTGACCACATTACATTAAATTACTGACATTTTAGTTATTCCATAAAAAAATATTACTCAAATATGCAGCTGAATACTATAGGTGGTCTGTATGAAAAAAGGACAATAATAAACTTATGCACAAATCCAATAAAAATAATTCAAGGGAAAAAATGTACTGCAGTCAAAAGATCGTAAACTATTTACGAAATGGCATGCAAATTGATTTGTTATGCAATTGTATGGATTGAAGCACGAAACACGCGTGATCATCGTCATGTGGTGAATCTGGCCAATCATGAGAAGCTGTGACGTCATCATATCCTGGCGCAGTCGCTCCTAAAACGCTGCTCTGGCTGAGCAAGCCGGCTGTTATCGAAACGCTCTCGCGTTACTTTGATGCCACACGTGAACGTCACGTGGCGTCAGCGCCGGTTCAAGTCGGACAGAATTTCTAACCGGCATGCACTACTTCAAGTCAGCCGCCGATCGGTCTGCGCAGCGCCGCATGAAGTCGAACGCACCTATTATCTCCCTATTTTCAGAACCCGCAAATCTGTTCATTATCATCACCCGTCACCACTCACCTTGTTTGCCAATCACCGTCATCAAAACTGGTATAAAAGATCACAACTCCCAGTTGAAGTCTCTGATGTTTCCTTGTCAAAGCCAAGTGAGATATCTCAGCATCTTCTACTAACCAGTACTCCATCTACTCACCAGATCTCCTTGAACACCTCACGAGTTGGTGAGTGGACTTGCCTGATTCCAACCAGGTTTTCCGTATGACGTTGTTCTCTGCAGACTCACAAAAGTAGAGCTCACAGCCTGTCTTCGTGTAAAGTATACCCACTGTGCTACAGCACTAAACTCTCTGTTGTTGCCCTGTCGGATCTGTACCTTTACAGGAATCATGACACCTATGGATTGTGTGCTGAGCAGTGAGGTACACAGCTAAGATCACATTTTTCATTTCCGAAATAAAAATATAAATTGATAACAAAAATGTTTGGTCACATGACCATCAATATATACCAATATATCTATATACAGTATACACATCATCTCTCAAAGCTTGTTTTGCTGTGGTTCTATATACATATTTGCTTCGGTTTTGGGTTTTTTTGTAGCCTTGTCACATAAATTTTCTAGTAGACCCCCAGAGATTAAAATTAAGATGATGAATTGCTGTGTCAGTAGCAACTGTCTGGAACTGGCTTTTTCTTTCTGTACATGTTCAGTAACTGTTGTTTCAGTTGGCCTTCCAGCAAATGATATTACATGTTTAATTAAGGCCTTGTCTGTAGCAGCAGAACCTCTGGGAAAGACAAACTGCTAGAGCTGCTGGGGAGCTGTGGATAGAATGAGAAAGGCTTGATTATGTGCTATATTGAAATAAACTAAATGAAAGAGTTTGGAGTTTGTGTGTATGTGTGAAAGTCCCGTAAGCCAAAAGGATCAACAATGTCCTTTCTGTCATTGAAGCCTCAGCTGTTGTTAGCAGCAGTCCAACGACAACAGTCTGTTGAAACGTTTTGAGAGAAGGACCCTGAGTGCATTTACATGCACATAAGTAATTGGTTTGCAGCATTCGGCAGTAACGCATTACTAATAATGTAACATTGCAACATTTGGCAGAAACAAATACTCTAACGCATATATCTTTTTAAAAAATTAAATAACCATTACCATCAGCTGCGTTACTCTATTACTGTGTACATTCAAAGCTGGATGTCCAAAGATATTTATAGATATTTATGCTGAACATCAATTGATGTAATGAAGAAGAAAACACACTTTTAGTCAGATTGGTGAGATTGGTGACTGCTACTCACGCTAAAGACATTGTGAGTGTTCCTCTGTTAACATATGGGCAAAACAAGTTTTACAAAGTGACTAAATATACTCATTATTTCATGTAAGTTGAGTGTAAAGATAAAAACGATACAGTGACATACAATCAGTGTCATCGTGGCTCGAAGTTGAAAGATCCTTTACAGAGAGAAAGAGCAAGTTCAGTAAAGCTGCTGCTGATTCCGAGATTTGGTTCCCTTTCAGTCGTTTTTGAGACTTCTCAGAATACGACTGATGGGAATGATTCCTGAAAGAGTGACTGAGTCCATGTTAAAGGGCCAATGAGGCACGTGTCATTGTGCAGGTTTATGTGATTTGATATCAATCAGCTGGTATTAAAGCCC
>SRMA01025268.1:0-24661 GCA_007224835.1 Danionella cerebrum
TTTGATCTGCACATCGAATTTCAGATCACTGTCCATTTTTACCCCCAGATTTCGTCCTTGTTCACCAATAAAGTCATCTCAACTAAACACCAATACATATTTAAATGCATGAACCCACATTGATAACCCTTTTCTCTTCCATGATTAGAAAACTTCCTATATCTACACAATCTTAATTCACCACAAACCAACTGTCAATTCAAACCACACATTATCTACAACAATTTCATCAAAGCTATATAACTAAAAAAAATCTCTTTTTACAAAAATGACATTAAACCCCTGGTGTACAAATTATGTGCCATTTAGAACCCATTAAAACCGGCTTAATAAATTAGCAACTCACATCAAACACAAGGCAAGACTATACGGAGCATACAAAGTGGATCCAATAGTTACAAACGCAATTCATTCATTCAACAGTATAACATGTTACGATTTTCATTCTGACTGATTTATCCGTTCACAACTTCACTTTAACGATAAAGGTAGGCATAGGTAATCATTGTAACTCACCTAATAGAAAGGAGCAAACAGAGTCGTGTTGGCATCACTCGTGGATCGGCGTGAGTCTTTGTGCTTTCGAACGGAGAACCGCCAAGAAGAATCACTTCCGCCTATAAGACCTTCAAAATAAAAGCCCTATGCCTTACATAAACTACGACAACGTAACTATGAACCCAGATAAACTTGCAAATAATAAATTTCACTTTTTTAACAAAATTATATATTAGTCTTGAACAGCACAAAAGACAATAGCATTTCTTAGCCTCTTAAGCCCGAGAGTCCCCGGTACCGGGGACTTGCCCCCTTGTGCGTTACATTTTCACTCATAGCTCACTAACACTGAGAATAACCCAGACATATTAAATACTGTTGTGTTCAGCGGAAACTCCTCTAAAAACGTATCTAATTCAATTTCATATTCGCGAACCACAGCTCGAACGCCATGCAAATAAACAACAACATATTCCGGAGTATAATTCATGACCACGTTTTTGTTTATATGCAATATGTATCCATATTGAGATCGTTTTGTTTACCTTACCTTGTTTACCTATGAGAGGTGTAAGAGCTCCCGAGCTAGGCCGAAGCCGCGGCCATATTTGTTTACCAAGCGCTGCGCGCTGACGTCATCGCCCATCTCTGCCATTGCGCGGACGTAACGAAAACGGGGAAAAACTACATTTCCCACAATGCCTTTGGCATCCGCATCCATACTTACGTCACGAGCGAAACTACAGAGATCAGCCGACTCTCGCATTTGAGTGATCTCTCACGCTACAAACCCGTTTTCTCACGCTAAAATACATTTCAAGACGTGAAATGGGCACAGCTCATAGTTTGTCTGCTATGTTTTTTGAGCCTGACAATAAGATGATGATCGATAAGCATCGCCTTCAGTCTGTGAGGGTTTTATTTCCGCTAAACATTCACTTGGACAGTTTCACAATCTTGGACAGTTTGATCCTTGGGAGTTATTTGGGTTTTCATAAGCTGACAAAAATCAAAAGGATTTATATTAGATCAAAAAGCATACGCTTGTTTCCAGCGCTCGCTCTCTATCTCTCTCTCGCGGGCGTGCGCGCGCGCGCGCTCGCGCTCGCGAGGTAAACAAAACGATCTCAATGACTGAAACTCTTTTTTAATAAACTCAAACTCAAATCATCTCTCAACGGTACATCTCACACATGTACATACGAGATAACAAACGTAAGTAACATGTTCTGCAATTAGGGAGTGTTTGATTACAGGGGGCCTCGACTAAAAAAGTTTGAGAACCACTGTATTATTACTAATGTGGGGGCAATCTTACTAGATATTAGTAATGTAGTAATGTAGTGACAATGTTACTGGCTATTATTAGTAATGTAGTGACAATGTTACTGGCTATTATTAGTAATGTAGTGGCAATGTTGCACTGGAACAGTGATGGTGATAACGAATGGTGGACTTTAGAGTGATGAGTGGGGGCAAAGAAAACATTACAGCCTTTTTTTTGTTACTTTTACTGTTTACTGTCTGTTCATGTTACATGTTTGGCTGTTAACTTTTACACAGTTGATATAAAATATTTTACAACAGTATTTGGTTCAGAATCTTTTTTTTCTGGATTTTCCTCTTTAAAAATTGGGTGCGTCTTATGTGCCGGTGCGTCTTATGAGCCGAAAAATACGGTAAATCTTGTCTTACCGTTGCCGCTTTTTCAACAAAAAGTTATTTCCATAGCGATAAAAGTCCGTTTGTTGTTATGTCCGGTCGATAGCTTCGCGCAAACGCCATTTTTGATTTTTTTCTGTTGCTCCGTGGCGTCATGACGTCACCAAATATGGAATGACTCCCCGTGCGTAAGAGGTGGTCTCTCCACGCCGCGCGTCGTGTGATTCGTTAGCGATCCCGTCAGTCTCAAAATGGTTGATCTCATTGGCTTCATCAGAATCAGAGCGATATATAGAGCTCCCGGATTGGACAGATGGTCGTGGGGGGGGGGGGGGGAGTACGGACACGCAGAAGCTCGACGTCAAAGCGTTTGTGAGTGAAACGTTTCCAAAAGCGCAGCAAGATGGGGTAAATGAGCTTCCACCACCCTTTTACAGCGTTTCTTCATGAGTTTTTTTGCTGAAATCATGTCCCGTAAGCAAGAAAAGAAGACTATGAACGTAGCTGAAGCTTTGGACAAGATTTTTTCCATATTTCAATTATTGTGCCAACATGGATTACGCCTGAACTTTGTTCAATCAAAACCTTTACAGAATATTAGTTTCTTGTAGTATGAACACCAAACATGCTACAGATGTCCTTGACATGTAGTTGTTACAATTGATTGTGTTTATTTGCTTCGTTACAAGTAAAATAAGGAGATATTGGAGGAAACGTGGTTTTTTTTTAGGCGGAGTTCATTTTTTGGCCATTCCAACATCAATTACTCTTACCCAGTGTTCTTGACTGTCAAATTAACTCATCCACACCACCCCCCAAGAACCTATCTTCATTTTGATACCAAGATTTGCAGTTTAGACCTTGTAAAAGCTGAGAAATGCCTTAAAAAGTAAAAGTATAGGATTTTCGGAAAATAGGCCTCAGGGCTTAAGAGGTTAGGCGAGTCAAACATGGACACGTCAAATCTAAACAAACGTTCAACAGTCTGGCGTGACGAGCGTGACGACGCGACCTATAGGATTGAACTCATTTGCATAGGTCGCTGTTTGAGACAAACCTTGAATCCACTCCGTCGAGACAAGTTAACAAATGACCCGAGAGCTGCCGTCGACCGAGAACTGCACGCTGCTCGCGAACAGAGTGTTGGGGAAGACCGTGAAAAATTCTGGTCACCGTCAACCGAAACGCTCTGCGTATTGGACCACATATATAAGACTCACGACGTCTCAGCTGCTTGGGAGCGGGAAACTGCTCACCAATGTGTTTGAAGTCTAGGTGGATTGCGGTGAGGGAGGAGGAAGGGACCCTGCCTTTTTTTTTTTTTTCTTTCCTTCTTTTTTTTTTTCTCCTTCCTTCCGCACGGCTTCATATTTGACAGCGTTAAATAAAATAAAAACGTATTTAAAATAAAGAGATAAACAGCATTAGAACAACAACAACAACCACCACCACTATAATAATAATTCACTCATTCATTGTTTTTTAAACGCCCTTCCAGCTCCTAAATAATAATAATAATATGAATATCATACCATACAATAACTTAAAATCGAATTTCACAAACTGCTGTATTTCTGCAATTCCAAAACGAGTGATCAAACGAGCCGGGTTCATCAGAGCAAAATCAATACTTCGTGTTAGTATAATTGTTATGTCTTTTCAAAGAACACTCGAGAAATGTGCTTGACGCGAGGGCACTTTACATTGTGACACGGATGAGTCGGGGTGGGACTCGTCATCAGCATCACGCCGGTGTAGCTGTGCCAGCGACGGGCTTTCGGGTGACAGAGGCTTGTCCGTTTCTTTTTTTTTCTCCATCTCATTTTTCTCACGTGAATACATTGCAGATGATTTGTTGCGAGCGGCACGCCGGGTATCGCTGTTCCTATTTTAGTGAGAAGGTTGCTGGTTCGAGGCCAGCCGGGGCCCTTCCGAGAGCAACTTGCCCATTCTCGTGAGCGTGTTTTCTCCGGTTTACTCCACGAGAGCAGAAACATGCGTCGAGATCATTGAAGTGGCTCAATTCTAGTGCGTACCCCGCAATCTTCCCAAACGGCGCTGGAAACGTGCACCGGCACCATAAGCCTTTGAATCTGAAAAGGGAAGATGGATTTGGGAAACGCGAGAGCTGCTTCCTGGGTACCGATTGATGCAAAGGGCCACCGCTTTGACACCTCGTATGAGCGGATTACGATTGAAGGATACTCTTCTCTGCAAAGACACAGATCGCGTTCATTAATTTTCACAACGAATACAGACAATGAACGAACCAGGTAGTAAACGGTAAACATTTATAGGCAACACTTTAGTTTTTCTCTTAGTGCGACTGATTTCTTGTTAAATTGAAAAAAATATAAGAAATGTTCAAAACACTTCAAAATGATCACTTCTACGACGGTCCCGAGAAAATCACAATATCCAATGTACGAATCATAGATGAAACACGTACAAAAAGTGAGCTAAGATTGTTTTGGTTTCTTTATTTTTTACATTTTAACATTTTACCATAAACAATTTGTACATTTTACAAACGCATCGAACAAAACGTGTGCTGGACACCAAATCTGCTCTCTTTCCGTTATTGGGCAGCCTGGCATCGCGTGCACTTTACCCGTATGTTGTTCTCTGAGTGAGTCTTGAGTGTGGCTTTCGGAGTGCGGTCGGCTCTCATAAACACACGCACATCTCTCGCTGACGTTGGCTGTGTGTTTCTGGCATTGTCCTGCTGACTGCGACGAGCAGAAGAAATCAACTCGTCAAAACGGACAACGCCACCGCGGGAATTTCACCAGGAGAATCTAAGGGAACAAGTAAAAGCAGACTCTGTTTAAAAGACAGCGCATGTCAAAGGCAGAACACCAACGCAATTTATTGGCCTTCACGAATTCACACAGACACGCCATCGCAGTCGCGGCGTGGAGAGAACCCTGTGCTTTTACTGACTCTGTAAAGCATTTCTACTAGGGAGAGAGAGAGAGAGAGAGAGAGAGAGAGAGAGAGAGAGAAATCACTGTCACAGCCTTCGTTTCTGCTGCTTTCTGAAAAAGAAACCCGTACTTGGCTCATTAGCATCTGTAACCAGCAGGAGCCGCCCGCTAGCCTCGAACTAGTGACCTTTTGATGAAAAGCCACAGTGCTAGCTCTTGTGAAATGCGTCGACTGTAAAGAACAGCCTTAGCACAGGCCCAAAGGGCCGCAGTCACGGACACATTTGGAATGTCAGTTTTGCTCTCAAAGCTAAATTTTGTCACTGTAGTTATAGCTGCAACCCATCTTTAGAGAGAAAAAAGACAAGTCTCGAATTTTCTTGTCTCTATCCCTTTTTTTTTTCAATTAAACACAGCCGCAATAGCACACAAGTTCAAGTTTGATTATTTATATAGCGCTTTTCACAACGGACAGTGTCTCAAAGCAGCTTTACAGTAAACCAACAAGTTGAAACTCGAAAAAGAGGAAAAAATTAATTAATAAGTGGTGTATATTTCCCTAATAAGACTATGAGGTGGTCTGGAAATGTTTTGTTGAACCCCAAATGAATTTACTAGGTCTATAAATGACAGTCCAAGGGCATCACCTGGTTCATCTACATGAATATTAAAATCTCCCACAAGCAGTAATTTATCAAAAGTGACCAAGAGATCAGAGAGAAATTGAACAAAAAACGTTACTCAAACCTGGCCCTCTCTCTCTCTCTCTCTCTCTCTCTCTCTCTTTCTTTCTCTTCTCTCTCTGCGGTTTTTGGAGCGTGTGCGCCCTCAGGTGGCGAACCTCTGAAAAGAAAAAAACACAAATACACAGCACGAATCTGTTGAAGTGGTTAAGCGTCCAGTTAACCACGAGCTTCAAATAAAAGACAAAAGCATTTCTTAGGCAAGTAAAACCAGACACATCAAGTCTAAACAACCGTTTATCAGTCAGGCGTGACGAGAATGACGAGCGTGACGACGCAACCAATAGAGTTGAACGTCATTTGCATAGGTCCCTGTTTGAGCAAACCTTGAATCTACTCCGTCGAGACGAGGAACCAAAAGACCTGAGAGCTTAAGCCCACCGAGAATCACACGCTGCTCGCGAACAGAGTGTTTTTGGGAGACCCTGAATATTTCCGGTCACCGTCAACTGAAATGCACTGCATAATAGGCCATTTGTAGTAAGCGCACGACGCCACTATTGAATGACAAGCGCGCCACGTCACCATTGAATGACGAGCGCTCCACGTCGCCATTTTAAGACAAGCGCTCCACGTCACCATTGGCTGTGAGCGGGGCGGCAGCTCACTGATGTGTCTGAAGTCTGTGTGGATTTACGGTGAGGGGAAGAGGATGCGCACTTTTTTTTTTTCTTTCGCACGGCTTCATATTGTTAAATAAAATAAATGTATAAAATAAAAATGTATTTAAAATAAAGAAATAAACAGCATTAGAACAACAACAGTAGCAAATAATAATTTGAATATCAACAATACAATTACTTAAAATCGAATTTCACAAACTGCTGTATTTATGCACTTCCAAAACGAGTGATCAAACGAATCGCGATCATCAGAGTAAAAACAGTATTTCGTGTCAGTATAATTGTTATGTCTTTTCAAAGAACACTTGTCTAATTATAAAATATCTATGGTTTTAACCATAGACTTTAAAACCTAATCACAGGGTATGGGAGTTTCAAAATCCATCACCGCGCATGCGCGTATGAACATTGATTACGTCCTCAATACTATTGAGTACGTCATCGCGCATGTGTTTCGATATTCATTACCGCGCATGCCTTAGAACATTTGTTAGGTGCTCAATGCCATTGAGTACGTAACCAATGCGAGGGCACTTTACATTTTGACCATGATGAGTCGGGGTGGGACTCGTCATCAGCATCACGCCGGTGTAGCTGTGTCAGCGACGGGCTTTTGGGTGACAGAGGCTTGTCCGTTGTTTTTTTTGTTTTTTTCTCCATCTCATTTTTCTCACGTGAATACATTGCAGATGATTTGTTGCGAGTGGCATGCCGGGTATCGCTGTTCCTCTTTTAGTGAGAAGGTTGCTGGTTCGAGGCCAGCCGGGGCTCTTCCAAAAGGAACTTGCTCATTCTCGTGAGCGGGTTTTCTCCGGTTTACTCCACTGGAGCAAAAACATGCGTCGAGATCATTGAATTTGCTCAATTCTAGGGCGTACCCCGCAATCTTCCCAAACGGCGCTGGAAACGTGCATCGGCACCATAAGCCTTTGACTCTGAAAAGGGAAGATGGATTTGGGAAACGCGAGAGCTGCTTCCTTGGTACCGATTGATGCAAAGGGCCACCGCTTTGACACCTCGTATGAGCGGATTACGATTGAAGGATACTCTTCTCTGCAAAGACACAGATCGCGTTCATTAATTTTCACAACGAATACAGACAATGAACGAACGAGGTAGTAAACGGGTAAACATTTATGGGCAACACTTTAGTTTTCCTCTTAGTGCGACTGATTTCTTGTTAAATTGAAAAAAATAAAAGAAATGTTCAAAACACTTCAAAATGATCACTTCTACGACGGTCCCGAGAAAATCACAATATCCAATGTACTAATCATAGATGAAACACGTACAAAAAGTGAGCTAAGATTGTTTTGGTTTCTTTATTTTTTACATTTTACCATAAACAATTTGTACATTTTACAAACGCATCGAACAAAACGTGTGCTGGACACCAAATCTGCTCTCTTTCCGCTATTGGGCAGCCTGGCATCGCGTGCACTTTACCCGCATGTTGTTCTCTGAGTGAGTCTTGAGTGTGGCTTTTGGAGTGCGGTCGGCTCTCATAAACACACGCACATCTCTCGCTGACGTTGGCAGTGAGTTTCTGGCATTGTCCTGCTGACTGCGACGAGCAGAAGAAATCAACTCGTCAAAACGGACAACGCCACCGCTGGAATTTCACCAGGAGAATCTAAGGGAACAAGTAAAAGCAGACTCTGCTTAAAAGACAGCGCATGTCAAAGGCAGAACACCAACGCAATTTATTGGCCTTCACGAATTCACACAGACACGCCATCGCAGTCGCGGCGTGGAGAGAACCCTGTGCTTTTACTGACTCTGTAAAGCATTTCTACTAGGGAGAGAGAGAGAGAGAGAGAGAGAGAGAGAGAGAGAGAGAGAGAGAGAGAGAGAAATCACTGTCACAGCCTTCGTTTCTGCTGCTTTCTGAAAAAGAAACCCGTACTTGGCTCATTAGCATCTGTAACCAGCAGGAGCCGACCGCTAGCCTCGAACTAGTGACCTTTTGATGAAAAGCCACAGTGCTAGCTCTTGTGAAATGCGCCGACTGTAAAGAACAGCCTTAGCACAGGCCCAAAGGGCCGCAGTCACGGACACATTTGGAATGTCAGTTTTGCTCTCAAAGCTAAATTTTGTCACTGTAGTTATAGCTGCAACTCATCTTTAGAGAGAAAAAAGACAAGTCTCGAATTTTCTTGTCTCTATCCCTTTTTTTTCAATTAAACACAGCAGCAATAGCACACAAGTTCAAGTTTGATTATTTATATAGCGCTTTTCACAACGGACAGTGTCTCAAAGCAGCTTACAGTAAACCAACAAGTTGAAACTCGAAAAAGAGGAAAAAATTAATTAATAAGTGGTGTATATTTCCCTAATAAGACTATGAGGTGGTCTGGAAATGTTTTGTTGAACCCTAAATGAATTTACTAGGTCTATAAATGACAGTCCAAGGGCATCACCTGGTTCATCTACATGAATATTAAAATCTCCCACAAGCAGTAATTTATCAAAGGTGACCAAGAGATCAGAGAGAAATTGAACAAAAAACGTTACTCAAACCTGGCCCTCTCTCTCTCTCTTTCTCTTTCTCTCTCTGCGGTTTTTGGAGCGTGTGCGCCCTCAGGTGGCGAACCTCTGAAAAGAGAAAACACAAATACACAGCACGAATCTGTTGAAGTGGTTAAGCGTCCAGTTAACCACGAGCTTCAAATAAAAGACAAAAGCATTTCTAGGCAAGTAAAACCAGACACATCAAGTCTAAACAAACGTTTATCAGTCAGGCGTGACGAGAATGACGAGCGTGACGACGCAACCAATAGGGTTGAACGCCATTTGCATAGGTCCCTGTTTGAGCAAACCTTGAATCTACTCCGTCGAGACGAGGAACCAAATGACCTGAGAGCTTAAGCCCACCGAGAATCACACGCTGCTCGCGAACAGAGTGTTGGGGAGACCCTGAATATTTCCGGTCACCGTCAACTTAAATGCACTGCATAATAGGCCATTTATAATAAGCGCACGACGTCACTATTGAATGACAAGCACGCCACGTCACCATTGAAAGACGAGCGCTCCACGTCGCCATTTTAAGACAAGCGCTCCACGTCACCATTGGCTGTGAGCGGGGCGGCAGCTCACTGATGTGTCTGAAGTCTGTGTGGATTTGCGGTGAGGGAAAGAGGATGCGCACTTTTTTTTTTCTTTCGCACGGCTTCATATTGTTAAATAAAATAAATGTATAAAATAAAAATGCATTTAAAATAAAGAAATAAACAGCATTAGAACAACAACAATAGCAAATAATAATATGAATATCAACAATACAATTAATTAAAATCGAATTTCACAAACTGCTGTATTTATGCACTTCCAAAACGAGTGATCAAACTAATCGGGATCATCAGAGTAAAAACAGTATTTCGTGTCAGTATAATTGTTATGTCTTTTCAACGAACACTTGTCTAATTATAAAATATCTATGGTTTTAACCATAGACTTTAAAACCTAATCACAGGGTGTGG
Organism: Danionella cerebrum; assembly: GCA_007224835.1. Lineage (NCBI taxonomy): Eukaryota > Metazoa > Chordata > Actinopteri > Cypriniformes > Danionidae > Danionella > Danionella cerebrum. Next base: position 9,936 of record SRMA01025268.1, read on the forward strand.
GAGTTTCAAAATCCATCACCGCGCATGCGCGTATGAACATTGATTACGTCCTCAATACTATTGAGTACGCCATCGCGCATGTGTGTTTCGATATTCATTACCGCGCATGCCTTAGAACATTTGTTAGGTGCTAAATGCCATTGAGTACGTAACCAATGCGAGGGCACTTTACATTTTGACCATGATGAGTCGGGTGGGACTCGTCATCAGCATCACGCCGGTGTAGCTGTGTCAGCGACGGGCTTTTGGGTGACAGAGGCTTGTCCGTTGTTTTTTTTTGTTTTTTTTTTCCATCTCATTTTTTTCGCGTGAATACATTGCAGATGATTTGTTGCGAGTGGCACGCCGGGTATCGCTGTTCCTCTTTAGTGAGAAGGTTGCTGGTTCGAGGCCAGCCGGGGCTCTTCCAAAAGGAACTTGCTCATTCTCGTGAGCGGGTTTTCTCCGGTTTACTCCACTGGAGCAAAAAAATGCGTCGAGATCATTGAATTTGCTCAATTCTAGGGCGTACCCCGCAATCTTCCCAAACGGCGCTGGAAACGTGCACCGCACCATAAGCCTTTGACTCTGAAAAGGGAAGATGGATTTGGGAAACGCGCGAGCTGCTTCCTGGGTACCGATTGCTGCAAAGGGCCACCGCTTTGACACCTCGTATGAGCGGATTACGATTGAAGGACACTCTTCTCTGCAAAGACACAGATCGCGTTCATTAATTTTCACAACGAATACAGACAATGAACGAACCAGGTAGTAAACGGGTAAACATTTATAGGCAACACTTTAGTTTTCCTCTTAGTGCGACTGATTTCTTGTTAAATTGAAAAAAACATAAGAAATGTTCAAAACACTTCAAAATGATCACTTCTACGACGGTCCCGAAAAAATCACAATATCCAATGTACGAATCATAGATGAAACACGTACAAAAAGTGAGCTAAGATTGTTTTGGTTTTTTATTTTTTTACATTTTTAACATTTTACCATAAACAATTTGTACATTTTACAAACGCATCGAACAAAACGCGTGCTGGACACCAAATCTGCTCTCTTTCCGTTATTGGGCAGCCTGGCATCGCGTGCACTTTACCCGTATGTTGTTCTCTGAGTGAGTCTTGAGGGTGGCTTTCGGGGTGCGGTCGGCTCTCATAAACACACGCACATCTCTCGCTGACGTTGGCTGTGTGTTTCTGGCATTGTCCTGCTGACTGCGACGAGCAGAAGAAATCAGCTCGTCCAAACGGACAACGCCACCGCGGGAATTTCACCAGGAGAATCTAAGGGAACAAGTAAAAGCTGACTCTGTTTAAAAGACAGTGCATGTCAAAGGCAGAACACCAACGCAATTCATTGGCCTTCACGAATTCACACAGACACGTCATCGCAGTCGCGGCGTGGAGAGAACCCTGTGCTTTTACTGACTCTGTAACGCATTTCTACCAGGGAGAGAGAGAGAGAGAGAGAGAGAGAGAGAGAGAAATCACTGTCACAGCCTTCGCTTCTGCTGCTTTCTGAAAAAGAAACCCGTACTTGGCTCATTAGCATCTGTAACCAGCAGGAGCCGCCCGCTAGCCTCGAACTAGTGACCTTTTGATGAAAAGCCACAGTGCTAGTTCTTGTGAAATGCGTCGACTGTAAAGAACAGCCTTAGCACAGGCCCAAAGGGCCGCAGTCACGGACACATTTGGAATGTCAGTTTTGCTCTCAAAGCTAAATTTTGTCACTGTAGTTATAGCTGTAACCCATCTTTAGAGAGAAAAAAGACAAGTCTCGAATTTTCTTGTCTCTATCCCTTTTTTTCAATTAAACACAGCCGCAATAGCACACAAGTTCAAGTTTGATTATTTATATAGCGCTTTTCACAACGGACAGTGTCTCAAAGCAGTTTTACAGTAAACCAACAAGTTGAAACTCGAAAAAGAGGAAAAAATTAATTAATAAGTGGGGTATATTTCCCTAAGAAGACTATGAGGTGGTCTGGAAATGTTTTGTTGAACCCCAAATGAATTTACTAGGTCTATAAATGACAGTCCAAGGGCATCACCCGGTTCATCTACATGAATATTAAAATCTCCCACAAGCAGTAATTTATCAAAAGTGACCAAGAGATCAGAGAGAAATTGAACAAAAAAACGCTACTCAAACCTGGCCCTCTCTCTCTCTCTCTCTCTCTCTCTCTTTCTCTTTCTCTCTCTGCGGTTTTTGGAGCGTGTGCGCCCTCAGGTGGCTAACCTCTGAAAAGAAAAAACACAAATACACAGCACGAATCTGTTGAAGTGGTTAAGCGTCCAGTTAACCACGAGCTTCAAATAAAAGACAAAAGCATTTCTTAGGCAAGCAAAACCAGACACATCAAGTCTAAACAAACGCTTATCAGTCAGGCGTGACGAGAATGACGAGCGTGACGACGCAACCAATAGAGTTGAACGTCATTTGCATAGGTCCCTGTTTGAGCAATCCTTGAATCTACTCCGTCGAGACGAGGAACCAAATGACCTGAGAGCTTAAGCCCACCGAGAATCACACGCTGCTCGCGAACAGAGTGTTGGGGGAGACCCTGAATATTTCCGGTCACCGTCAACTTAAATGCACTGCATAATAGGCCATTTATAATGAGCGCACGACGTCACTATTGAATGACAAGCGCGCCACGTCACCATTGAATGACGAGCGCTCCACGTCGCCATTTTAAGACAAGCGCTCCACGCCACCATTGGCTGTGAGCGGGGCGGCAGCTCACTGATGTGTCTGAAGTCTGTGTGGATTTGCGGTGAGGGGAAGATGATGCGCACTTTTTTTTTTTCTTTCGCACGGCTTCATATTGTTAAATAAAATAAATGTATATAATAAAAATGTATTTAAAATAAAGAAATAAACAGCATTAGAACAACAACAATAGCAAATAATAATATGAATATCAACAATACAATTACTTAAAATCGAATTTCACAAACTGCTGTATTTATGCACTTCCAAAACGAGTGATCAAACGAATCGGGATCATCAGAGTAAAAACAGTATTTCGTGTCAGTATAATTGTTATGTCTTTTCAAAGAACAGTTGTCTAATTATAAAATATCTATGGTTTTAACCATAGACTTTAAAACCTAATCACAGGGTATGGGAGTTTCAAAATCCATCACCGCGCATGCGCGTATGAACATTGATTATGTCCTCAAAACTATTGAGTACGTCATCGCGCATGTGTTTCGATATTCATTACCGCGCATGCCTTAGAACATTTGTTAGGTGCCCAATGCCATTGAGTACGTAACCAATGCGAGGGCACTTTACATTTTGACCATGATGAGTCGGGGTGGGCCTCGCCATCAGCATCACGCCGGTGTAGCTGTGTCAGCGACGGGCTTTTGGGTGACAGAGGCTTGTCCGTTGTTTTTTTTGTTTTTTTTTTCATCTCATTTTTCTCGCGTGAATACATTGCAGATGATTTGTTGCGAGTGGCACACCGGGTATCGCTGTTCCTCTTTTAGTGAGAAGGTTGCTGGTTCGAGGCCAGCCGGGGCTCTTCCAAAAGGAACTTGCTCATTCTCGTGAGCGGGTTTTCTCCGGTTTACTCCACTGAGCAAAAACATGCGTCGAGATCATTGAATTTGCTCAATTCTAGGGCGTACCCCGCAATCTTCCTAAACGGCGCTGGAAACGTGCACCGGCACCATAAGCCTTTGACTCTGAAAAGGGAAGATGGATTTGGGAAACGCGAGAGCTGCTTCCTGGGTACCGATTGATGCAAAGGGCCACCGCTTTGACACCCTCGTCTGAGCGGATTCAGATTGAAGGATATTCATCTCTGCAAAGACACCCATCGTGTTCATTAATTTTCACAACGAATACCAAGAAGCAACGAACGAGGTAGTAAACGGGTAAACATTTATGGGCAACACTTTAGATTTTGTCTTGGTGCGACTGATTTTTTTTTTTTTAAACTGAAAAAAAAATATAGAAATGTTCAAAACACTTAAAAATGATCACTTCTACAACGGTCCCAAGAAAATCACAATATCCAATGTACGAATCATAGATGAAACACGTACAAAAAGGGAGCTAAGGTTGTTGTTTTCTTTATTTTCTTTATTTATTTTATTTTTTTTTTTTACATTTTTAACATTTTACCATAAACAATTTGTACATTTTACAAAAGCATCGAACCAAACGTGTGCTGGACACCAAATCTGCTCTCTTTCCGTTATTGGGCAGCCTGGCATCCCGTGCGTTCATTCATTCATTCATTAATTCATTGTTTTTTAAACACCCTTCCAGCTTCTATGGCTATTTCCAGGGCGAGAGCAATTTATGTTATTGAATTAGATAAAATGTTTAAAACCAGCTCTTCCTAGAAATTTTAATACCAAATTTGGATCTACTTGATTAAAAATGTGATCTAGAGATGTGGAAGAATAAAATTGTTTTCTGATGGGGGTTAAAAAAGGACAGTCAGCTAGAATATGTTTTATAGATAGAGGAACTTTACATGAGTGGCATTCAGCTCGACTATCTCCAGTTACTAAAAACTGGTGTGTGAGCCTAGAGTGTCCAATTCTGCATCTTGTATAAATGACCTGTTCCCATCGATTGTTGAATTGTGTTTGTTTCTTTCCAATGTTAGGATTTATTTCATATAGTTTATTTTTGATGCACTGGTTCCATTCAGTCTGCCATCTTTTTCCAATGTAAGAAGTGAGAAATGGTTTTATATCTGATGCTGGTATCTGGCATGGGTTTAGTTCTTGTTTTGTAGAGGCTTTGGCGATGCGGTCCGCTCGTTCATTTCCTGGAATTCCAATGTGTCCGGGTATCCAGTAGAAGAGTATGTCAAAAGATTTTCTTCTCAGATATGCCAGTTTAATTAGTATTTCTGTTAGTATTTTTCTCATTGTTTTCCAGTGCCTCGAGGCATGATTTGGAGTCAGAAATGATGAGGTATTCTTTCCGGGTTCTGGTTTGGATGAACTGTAGTGCCATCAGTAAAGCCGTTGCTTCTGCTGTGAAAACTGAGCTGTGGTCTGAGATACGGACTCCTTGTTCATGCCCTTTTGTTGTGAAGGCTGCAGCCACTTTGTTTCAGATTTTGATCCATCTGTGTATACTGTGATGTGGTTTGGGAAATTGTCCCTGAAGTCCAGTAGTCGTTGGTGGTAGATATTTGGGTGTGTTTTCGATTTTTGTTCGTTTCCTAGGTTGAAGTGAATATTGGGTTTTTGTTGGTCCCACGGTGGAATTTTGCACAAGTGCGTTTGTACCAGTGATTCGTAGTCAATTTTGAGGTTTTCAAGATGTGATTTCATACGCAATCCAAGAGGACGGATTTGCTTTGGTTTCTTGTTATAAAAAGTTAAAAGTTGATTTTTAAAAACTGGGGTAAAGGCTGGGTTCCATAATTGTATTTTAATTGCAGAGCTAGTTTCAGTCGTCTGTTTTCCAGTGATGGCTCATTTGACTCTACATATAAGCTTGGGATTGGTGATGTTCTGTAGGCGCCTAGTGCCAGACGAATGCCTTGGTGGTGTATGCTGTCGAGGGCTTGGATGTAAGATTTCCTAGCTGAGCCATAGATGATACTCCCGTAGTCGATCCTAGATCTGATCAGAGTTTGATATATGTTCATCAGGGTCGAACTATCTGCGCCCCATTTAGTTTTGGATAAAACCTTTAAAATATTCATGGTTTTAAAACATTTTTCTTTTAATGCTTTGATGTGTGGGATAAAAGAGAGTTTGTTATCAAAGATAACTCCAAGAAACTTGGTTTCTTTGGATAGTTTAATTAGGGTTCCATCCATAAATAGTTCTGGTTCATTGTGTAACGACCGTAGTTGGCAGAAATGAGTGCAGATTGTTTTTGCTTGTGGAAACTTAAAACCATTTTGCATTGCCCAGTTCTGTATTTTATTTATCTTCTGTTGAATCTTCCTTTCAATGGTTGCCATGTTCTTGCTTTTATAGCATATGCAGCTATCGTCTACATACAAGCTGTAGAGTACGTCGGTACCAATGATATTGGCAATATTGTTTATTTTAATATTAAAAAGGGTCACAGATAGGATTCTTCCTTGGGGTACTCCAAGTTCTTGTTCATATCGATCTGATAATGTATTTGTGACTTTGACTCTAAAAAATCATCTGGACCAACGGCTGAGTCGTGAGATTTCTTCATAGCTTTTTGTAGTGCGTCCAATGTGAAAGGCTGATTATATGGTTCTTCATTATTTGAGTTAAAGTTAATTTGTCCTTTATGTCCATCGTGTAGGGCTCTGAACGCAGCACTGCGATTTTCAACTGAAGAATTACTTTCAAGTGTTTTTGCTATTTCGTTTGCTATTTCTTGCGCTGATGTCAAGATATCATCCTTTCGCTTAATGTGTTGTATTTGTGGACTGGTATTTTTTCCTTTCATTTTCCGGATCAGCTTCCACACTTTAGTTGGTGAAGTATTTGTTGACAAATTGGAAACAAATCTTCTCCAGCTTTCTTTTTTACTTTCATTTATTGTTCTTCTTGCTTGTGCCCTTTCCTTTTTGAGTTTAATAAGATTTTCGGTAGTTGGATGATTAGAGAAACATCTTTCGGCTTTTTTCCTCTTTTTAATAGCCTTCTTGCAATCTTCGTTAAACCATGGAGTTCGTTTAGTGGAGTTTTTCCAGAACGTTTTTGGGATGGATTCTTCAGCTATAGAAATGAGGGTTTTTGTGAAGTTTTCCATAGCATTTGGATCATCTTCAAGGAAACCTGCAAATTTCTCATCACATAGAGCTTTAAAATAAATCCAGTTTGCTTTTTAATTTGCCACCTTTGCACTTTAAAATCTTCTTCTTGTCCTTTAATTGTTATAACTAATGGGAAATGGTCACTTCCACATAAATCAGGGTGGACTTTCCAGGATAAGTCTAAAAGGAGTTCGGGCTGACAGATGGTTAGATCGATTGCAGAGTAGGTTCCATGTCCTGGGTGCGGATAAGTGTTTGAACCATCATTTAAAAGACATAAATTGTTATTCTCAATAAAATCTTCTATTTTCCTTCCTTTAGCGTTGCACTGGTTGCTACCCCACAAATAGTTATGACTGTTAAAATCTCCCATTAAAAAGAAAGGGGGAGGAAGTTGGGTAATAAGCTGGTATAGCTCTGTGTGTTTTATATTTGCATCTGGAGGGATGTAGAGAGAACAAATTGTGATGGTTTTCCTGAGTGTCAATCTTACTGCAGTTACTTGTAGATTACTAGTGAGTTTGATATTGCTGTGAATTAAATCACTGCGTATTAGAATGGATGTTCCTCCAGAAGCACGCTTGTTACTGGGACCAAGGGTGTTCAAAATATTAAAATGTTTGAAAGAAATAGTGTTGTCTTTTAACAGTTGTGTCTCCTGAAGACATACAACAATGGGGTTGATGACAGTAATTAAGCGTTGTAGCTCTGTATAATTAGCCCGAACTCCACGACAGTTCCACTGAATAATCCGTTTTTCCATCACTTGTTTGGAAGGATGGGGACGTTTGTCTTCATTCTACCTTCGACTAGGGCATTCTTTTTCTTTCATTTCTATATCTTTTGGTTCTTTTATTTTTGTAGGGTCATCCTTGGGATTTGCAGCCTTTTGTTTCTTGCTATTTTTTGTTCCTTTTTCATTTTCAAATGGACTTTGGTTCAGGTATATCCTTGGTAAGTACTTCACTCTGCGTTCCTGAAGTCTTTGTTTTTGAAGGAGCAATATTAGTTTGGGGTTTGTCTTTATGCATCCAAGTGATGTCTGTCTGGCAGTCAATGGATCTTACAGTTTTTCTTAATGATTTGTTTATACTGAAGAAGGGGGTAGGAGCAACCAATTTCCTTGCTTCAGGGTAACTGATCTTCTTGGTGCATCTAATCTTCTGTATTTCTTTTTCCCGGATCCACATTGGACATTGTTTTGATGCAGCTGAGTGGTCCCCTGAACAATTACAACATTTGGATGGTTTTTCACAGGGTTCCTTGTCATGTCTTTCTTCACCACAGTTACAACAGATGTGTTTATTATTGCAACTGTTCGAACCATGGCCATATTTCTGGCAATTAAAACATCTAAGAGTTTATAGGTGTCAAACTCTTCAAACTTTTCATGCAACATGCCATTGTCCTTCTCAAGTTTTAGTACCCTGTTATCAACAGCTTCAATTTTATCAACCACAGCATCCGTTCGCGAGCTTAAAGTATCTAGAGAGTCCGCGAGTATTTTGATGGAAGCGCTGTTGTCCTTGACGGCAGCCTCCACCGATGCTAGCCTCCTTATACTTTCCTCTTGTAGCTTCTCTATGCGCAACAGGGCAGCTAGCATAGCAGATGGCGCTTCAGGGGAATCGGTGCTGGGTTTCACCTTTTTTTTGGCGGGGCGTGAGTCCGGGTTTCAGGTGGAGATTTAGAATCAGTTTCCATATCCCCAAAGCATGGATCCAGAGATTTCCGGGCGTAACTGTGCAGGGTAGCGTGAATATCGTTCAGTTCCAGACACGTGCAAAGTTCAAAAACAGATTCCAAAGTTAATAATGTGGAGAGAAAGCAAGTCAAAGACTAACGTAGCTCTGCAGATAGAGTAAATTGCCTCAAAAAGAAGATATTAGATCTTCGTGTGCACAAATATTGTTTAAAAAGCATTTTTTCAAGCTTGCTATGACAGGTCTTACACGGACGCCATCTTGGTCGCCAACCGGTTTGACAGCTTATTTACATGCATTTTGCCTGCTCTCAGTACCTGTACCGTCTATGTACAACCCGCTGACATGGAACCACTTAGGGACCGTCTGCAAATTACCAGATCCAAAATATGTTTTACCCAGAATATACCTAATAACTTCATTCTAAATTGCTCTATTACAACCAAAATCAACTTGCATATTGTACTGCACGACTGAAATAAAAATGAAAAATTTATTAGAGCTTCATTTTTATTCTTGATTATTTGGATCAAAGCTCAATTGCTCCCATAAAAATCACTCTATTATCACCAAATTCAGGTCACACACAACTGTTCTAATGATTCAATTCAGTGCAGGTCATCAAATTAAACTCTGAATGAAGTTGAAAATAATTGTTTGTTGATTGATGTTTTACATTTTTGTAGTGGATAGAACACTTTGACTCCGTCATTTTAAAAGTAGCTCGCAAGCTGAAAAAGTGTGAGCACCCCTGCCCTAGACCAACAAGCCATGAAGGGTGGATTTTATTTTGTTTGCCATCTCGAAACAAAACTACAGATGCAACATGGGAGAAAATGTACGTTTTTAACCATATATTAAGATGTGATCGTCCGGGATTTGAACTCAGGATCTCTCACACCCGAAGCAAGCATTATACCCCTTGACCACTGAGCCATGAAGTTTGGATTTTGTTGAACAATGTCTGAACATTAGACATTGTTAACTTATAATGTTTATGATCATTCGTGTATTCGTGTATGCTGACATCCTTGAACTCTCAAAAAAGAACTCTGGCCGGCAGGGATGTCACTAGGGTTGACAGATAGGGGGGGCTTAGCCCCTGGAGGGCTTCTCGTACATTGCATGCGGTGAAAATAGAATAAAATTTACTTTATTAATCCCTTTGGGAGAACTTTTTGGGAACTAGTACTAATGACACTAAATTTCACTCGCGGTAATTGGGAATAGATACTAACATTATGTGTACTTCAGAGATTCGACAGAATATTAGACAGCTAATAAAAGATTTTTCACGATGTTAGCATTTTAGACGACGTTCGCTTTAGCTTCCAACATTAAGGTTGAAATAGACTAGGCTACAATATCGTTCTTCCTTCTCTTACCATAGGTAAATGTTCAGATTAAGCAACAATCGCTGCTATCAACGTGCAATCGCTGACCGTGTGTACACCGTGTGTTCACTGCTGTTTACTGCTGCTGCCTCCACACTGTTGTGTTGGTCCAGCTGCTTATGCGGCTGCCTACCACGTCATGCTTGACGCATGCTAATGAGGCATGATGGGAATCATAACGATAATAATTTTGAAAGCGAACTTCAGTTTAACTCGCTTTCTTGCTGGCTCGTGTTCGCTGCATGTATGCACTTATTTAAAATATATTTTAAATATCAAGATAATAATAATAATAAATAAAATGTTGCCCCAAATTATAGGGGGGGCTTTGGGATATTTTAGGGAGGCTGAAGCCCCCCTAAATTAGGGCTAACGACGTCACTGCTGCCCGGGCTCTCTCCAATGCTGCATTTTCTACAAAGCCCCTGCATCTATGGTTTGTCAGCAAAGCCTGTGCACTACGACTGAGCGCCACATACGATCCTCTGCCACATTTGCAGGCCACTTTTCCAAGTGCATTGAAAGACAGTTCCTAACTGCCAAACCATGAAACCTAATGTTTTTCCATCACTTTAGCCACTGACCCAGCAGGGATCTCCAGCTTGGCCAAACAAGCAGTTTGTAGCATCTTCAGGTACACCTCGTGTGCTCCCAGATGTCCCCTGTTCTTTTGACAGTATCCTCAAAGGGACTCTATTCGCAAACATATCGGTGCTTCAACTATGAAGTGCTTAAAGAATCATTTTAAGATTCTAGAACCTTCTCTTCTGCCCGTCTAGGGTGTTGTATTCCCCCTCACGATTGCTGACATTACCTGTTGTCCTCTAAAAAGCATAATCATAAAGATTAAAGTGCTTCATTGTATGTCGTTTTTGAGTAACAGCTGTTCTGTATTCTCCTCGTGTTTAGCTTCTTCTGTCTGATGATGAAATGTAGTAAAACCTTCGGTGGAAATCCGGCAGAGGGCGCCTGTCTCCTGTGAGCTGCTGCATCCCACCAAAACAAACACACGCCCTTGCATCAGGCATTGTAATCGAGTGCAGAGCCCGCGGACGGGGACGTGTCCCGCCTGCTGGAGCTGCTCGGAGGTAGATTTTTCTGGCCTGGAGAATCCGAACGGGTTATTTCTTCAGTTTCTGTGGGGAGAGCGTCCTCAGACATGATCGCTTCTTCGATTGTGGACGCACACGGAAGTATCCGAGGAGCTGGATGCGCTTCTGCTTCTAGTTTCGGGAGGACGATGAAGATGTGTAATGGTAAGACACCTCGCGCTCACGCCCATCCTCATCCTCATCCTCATCTGCTCTCCTATCGGTAATCGACACAGACGGGCGTTTTGAGCTCACAGCAGTGTTGTTATGGTGGCTTCGTGTTCCTTATGTTCTCCGGAGACAGCGGGAACCCTGTCAGACGCGGAAGCTCCTCCGGGTTAACATCTCGCCGTTTGATCCTGGAACAGTAGCATTGTGCTTAAAGTACCTCAGACCCAGTCCTCTGCCCCTCATCCAGAGACGGTTCCTGTGCATCCTCAATGCTTAAAAGCAGTCGATGACACGGTTTTCTCAAGAAATGCAGGGGAAACCACAAGGCTTGAGCAGGAACCGTGTTGCTGAGGGAAGCATCTCTGGATCTGGAGACCTGCCCCAGGACTTGCAGGCACCCCCTTGATGTGATTTAATCTTTAATTAGAAACTAGCCGTAAATCTGGAGGCGAGTGCTGCATTGGGTGCTCCCTGAACCCTTTACTGGGCTGTTTCTCATCCCCAGAGCTTTCTCGGTCTATGAGATGCGAGTTTACTCCACTATTGGTAGAAATGTGAGCTCACAGATGTTCTGCAGTAGCAGAAACACATCCATGGTAAGACAGGCGAGTAATGCAAGCCAGAGATCCGGGTGCTGCAACCGAGGATCCCTCACAGTTTGGTCCTTTAACTTGTCTCCACGTTCCTCACATTCTGCAGACAGTTCAAGCACATCTCAGTAGATGACAATCAAACAGATCCTACTGAGCGTTAGTCCAGTCCCCATCAGCTCAGCGTCTCTGTCTCTGTGCTGGCTCTCGTTTCTGTCTCTAAGATGCTCAGTGTCATCTAGAGACAACTACTGCAGAAAGCTCACCATCACATCTGAGAACTTGCTTATCGCTGAAAGTCACGTTGTAGAACAGGTTGTAGCACACGGTATTCTGAATTCTTTAGATGTTAAAGATTCATGTGACTTCTTCAGTGGTACTTTATCGGAAGACAGGATGCTGTGAAACGAGGTAAATTTGTTAGCAAAGGTGTTAGTAGGCCTCGGTAGCTCAGAACGAATGCTGGATCACGTGGAACACAGGAATCCAACACATCTGGCAGAAAAAGCTGATAATCAGTTTGTAGGGGTGATGCTGAGTGTTGTGTAACGAGCTCTTGTGTTTGCGTAAGATAAAGTTAATGAACAAAGTTTGGATCCAGTTCTTGAAAAGGTTGTGAAGGTTTAAAATCGTGAATGTGAAATGTTGGTGTGTCATCATTTATTAGGCAGCAATGCTCTCTGTAACAGCCATGCAACCCCCCCCACCCCAAACTTTCAACAATGTCCTGTTTCTCTTTGAACATCGTTGAAATTAGTGTGAGTTGCCAACCTTTGTCAACTTTCCTCTCTTCGGGACATTCATTTGCAAATTTCCTTCTTGTTGTGATTTGACGCTGTTCCACTCAGTTTGCAAGTTCAGCCCAATTCATACTTTTGCCTCAAGCTCATGGCTTAGATTCAGACCCTAGGCGTGGACTGTGATTGGTCGGTTTGGCAGCAGAGTGACTTCACACATCTGAGCCACCAGAAGCAAAACCAACATCTTCAAGAACCAAAACCCTGAGCGATTGATCGAGGAAGAGTAGGAATTTAACCATCTGTACAACAGTTCTCTCATTTATAAGATCTATGAGAGGAAAACACAGCACAAGTAATGAGAGGTTTACAAATAAGCCGGGATGGGATTTTGAGAATGTTTGTGCTGGATTAAAATTCTTCATCCGCTGGTAACTGAAAGGGTCCTAGTTAGTTCTACATGTTAAATAAGGGGTGTTAAACTCAGTTCCTGGAGGGCCACAGCCCTGCACAGTTTAGCTCCAACCTCAACTAATTACACCTGATGCAGCTCGTTAGGTCCTTCAGGCTGTCTGAAAGCTTCAGGTGTGGGTCTCTCTGAGCAGGGCTGGAAGTAAACTGCAGGAATGGATCCAGACACCTCTGTCAGTTAGAACAATCAAAAATGAGTAAAAGACATGGGCATCGCAAAGTCAATGGCTGTCACTCCGGAAACCATTCCCTTCATTCACCAAAAGGTTACGGGTAATATACCGGTAACTAAAAAAAAGTAGTACAAAATAGTATAATAATTTTTTTTTTAATTTGGGAATTTTAACATGTCTGTCAGTCTGTCTGCCTGCTTCTAGCTTCTGACTCTGGTTCTCTCTCTGTACTTATTTTGCTTGACCTCCAAGCTGCTTTTGACACAATTGATCACTCAATTTCACTTCTGGATGACTTGAAAATGAGTTTAGTGTCATGGATACAGAATCTTATTTTACAGAGCGTTCCCAGTTTGTTTGTTTGTTGAGATCTGTTCTCACTGGTGCCCCTCAGGGCTCTGTTCTGGGACCTCTTCTTTTAGCATCTACTTGTCTCCACTTGGGCTTCTTCTCAACTCACTCTGTCTGACTCTATACCTGGTAAAGACCTTGCTTTTAATACCATCTTGGACTTTGTTTCAGTTATTCAGACATGGATGAATAAGAACGTCTTTTGCTTGAACAGTGGCAAAGCTGAAGTCACGCTGATTGGTTTCCGATTTGGCATTTGAAAACTGGGGCCTTAAGTCTGTCTCTCAATGGTTCTCCATTAGAGTCTAAGAGCAAAACGAGGAACCTTGGTATGACATTCCATCCATGTCTCACTGTCAAGCAGTTTGTTCAAACCACCGTCAAGTCTTCATTTTACCACCTGCTAGACTACATTCTATTCTTAATTTCTCTACTGCAAAAAGATTAATCAACGTATTTGTCCTGTCGGGATTACTGTAATGTTCGCCTGGCTGGGGTTTCAAGATCTACTCTGGACCGGTTGCTGTATGTTCAGAATTCAGCTTCTCGTGTCTTAGCGTGAACACATCACACCTGTTCTTAAATCGCTGCACTGGCTCCGGCTCTGCTTCCGTGTGGATTTTAAAGTTTTAACCCTCACTCATAAAGCACTCCATGGTCTGGTCCCTGAACACTTGTGTTCTCTTTTAAGCACTTACACCCCAAGTCGCACACTCCGCTCCTCACAGTCTAAGTTTCTGTCTGTACCTCGCACTCGCACAACAACTATGGGAAACAGGGTTTTTTCTGTTTATGCACCGTAACCATGGAACTCTCTCCCAGCTGACCAAAAAAAAAACCTAATTTACTTCTTTAAACTAATTTTTTTATTCTGTATAGTTGAGTTTTTTTCTGTGTAGCTGAAGGTCCTTAGCTTTGTTTATCCTCTTATGATGGCCCCTGTTTGCCATGAATTGGACTCATCCAGCGCTATCTTTTCATTCATTCATTATAAAGAGAAGAGGCATGGGCACCGCTCTTCCTCTGCTTGATTACTTTAGTTCTCTTTCAGCTCACCTTTACTTGCTTTTACATGCGTAGTGTCTACAAAGCCTGAGGAGCACAAGCATTATTTGGCTTTGTTCTCTATGCAGTCCTCTCAGACTTCATCTGTACATTAATTCTCTCAATGGGGAGGTTAACACAGAAATGTGTTAATGTAAACAGAAACACACTGGAGTGCCATGTCATTGTTTTTATAGTGGTTAATATTCTACTGGGAGCTAGGGCTTGATATACGTGGCTGTTGCGTTCTAATGGGAGCAGTTGAGGTGTTATCTGTTCTCTC
>SRMA01025268.1:26658-95683 GCA_007224835.1 Danionella cerebrum
CTGAATTGAATCATTAGAACAGTTGTGTGTGACCTGAATTTGGTGATAATAGAATGATTTTTATGGGAGCAATTGAGCTTTGATCCAAATAATCAAGAATAAAAAGATGCTCTAATAAATGTTTCAATATTTATTGAAACTGAGTCATGCAGTACAATATGCAGGTTGATTTTGGTTGTAATAGAGCAATTTAGAATGAAGTTATTAACCATATTCTGGGTAAAACATATTTTGGATCTGGTAATTTGCAGACGGTCCCTAAGCGATTCCAGGTTGCAATCAACGTAATGAGGCTCTAGAAGGCTCCAGCGTGCTCCTGCAGATTTCAGAGTTGTGTAAGAGCTGTGGATGGTGCTTTCCATCGGTTTCTCTCTGTCAGCAGCTATTCTGCTCACACTTCTGAGTGCACAGAGACGCACTGAAGGAGGCTCTTTCTTCTGCCAGAGTTTTCTTTCAAGCGTAGTAAGCTTGGCATCGGGGATGAAACAGCTTCATGTTAGCTGGTAATGGATGAAGGCTCCTCTAGCAGAACAACTGCTAGATGATGAGGTTGGCATTGAAATGATGATTGATTACCTCTGCTTCGCGTCCAAAGCAGGACTGGAGGCCTCCCATGAGTATATCGATCGGTCTTACTCATCGACTATTGATTCTTCCAGATGTGCATAAACTTCTCTCTGTGATATCCACACAAACTCCCGCCTCTCAACTTTCTCTTTGAGGATGCTTTAGGTCTAGAGACATGCTTAGCCAGTGCACCTTCTTTAGTGAGGCGGTGGTCATCTCAAAGGAGTGACTTCCTCACAAGGACGGAGCTCCCCAGCACTTCCACAGGCCTTGCTTGACCATGGGCAAGAAGCCTCAGCTGGTGTCCACCACGCACAAACATTCACCTAGAGGAGGCTTTTCCCTTAGCATTGACTGCCCAAAAACAAGGCCTTAATTCAAAGGCAGCTATGCAAATATTGTGGGTGTTATCTCTCAGCCCGGGCCTCGCTGGAACTGGTCAGATGTTCTGTGTGCATTCGATACAGTTACGTACAGTTGTCTCTTGCGCAGGAAAGAGTGTTGTGATGCTGTGGCTTGAAATATAAAGGCAGTTGTTTATATTTGTAATGAAGAGGATCCTCTGCTGGCCACACATCAGCAGCTCATAAAGCCTCGACTCTGGACTAAAGCTCTGTGAGCAGCAGCTTGCACAATGTCTCCTGCAGCACATGCTCCGCAATGGACAACTAGACAAAAGTGTCATGTGACCGGCTGTAAACTACACCCTTTTCTGTTCCCCATCTGTCCAGTAGTGTGTGGGGAGGGCTGAAATGGGCAGCGGTTGATCATCTTTATTTTAGAAATGATCTGTGGCATGCACGACACAGGTGGGTGCCGTAACTTCTGTAGTGATCAACAGATGATGGCTACATGGAGCTTGTGCTGATTCCAGTCAATAATGTGCCACGGCTCAGAGTTTGATTTTATGTTTGTTGGCAGGGTTTGGATAATGAGAGAAGTTTATGCACTTTGCTCTTTGAAATGGGTCATAAACACAGTCACCAGTCAGCATTCAGGCTGGCATGTTTCTGTGTTCGGTGCTTCAGACATTTCTTTAATTACCACTAGAGGGGGTCAGCAGAGTCTCGAAATGATGACTATAACTACCAAACTGTAATTCAGCTCCGGGAGGGCCTTGTGACCCTATCTAAGACAAATGCCAGAGGCTAGAGGAGGAATGCACTAGTCACTGGAGGCAAGGGATGAAACTTTCTCTCATATGTCACATGTAAAGGTTTCAATCAAAAGCAATTGCTGCAAACACGTAAAGTGTGTTTCTGTTGCGGTTTGTGTTTGAAATGAACCAGTGAAGAAGCGGGTGGCGTGTTCGAGCGTTTGCTGCATCTCATCATGATTTACTGTTAGTCTTACTCTCATCCATCCGTTGTCTCCGCTCGTTTCAAACCCATTCCCAAGATCGGCCGTCGTACTGTATGATGTGAAATATACATTTTTTATTATTAATAAATAACAAGAAATTATTACTATTGTAGCAAAATAAATATGGGTTCTAGCTTCATTGATTGAGTTAAGTAAAGGCCGAACAGCAAAATGTGCCAAATTGAGAACTTTCTGATGTGGCTGTTTCCCGGAAGCTCTCCAGAGCACCTTGAGAAAGGTAATGTAAGGAAGATCACAGGGTAAACCCGAGATCAGAGTCTACCATTATTGCAAGTTCTTGTTCCCGGTGTGATAAAAGAAACTTTTTAGGCTAGGTCATGGCTCTCAAACTCCATCCCTGGAGGGCCACAGCCCTGCATAGTTTCCCTCTAAGCTCAACTACACATCCCTGATGCAGCTCATTAGGTCCTTCAGGCTGTTTGTGTTTTAGGTGTGGATTTCTCTGAGCAGAGTTGGAAGTTAACTGTGCAGGGCTGCGGCCGTCCAGGAACTGAGTTTGAGACCCCTTGGTTAGGTGGAGGCTAACATTTGCATGAGCAGCATAATCATGGTTTAGTTTTCCTGCCGCTGTGCAGCTGGATTCTTTTCCTCATGCTTACCTCTGTCTCATGAGCAGAGCTGAGGAGCACGGGATTCTGTAAGATGTTTGGAGAACACCTTCAGCTGCAGAGCTGTGAATTACTGATCGATTAGCTCCACTCTCCATTATAAAGATTGATTTCTAAACCCTCACTTTGCACCAGGGGAAACACATCATCAGTAAGCACTCAGCTTCATCGTCAACATCACTGCATGGCAGTCTGCCGCTGCTTCACCTCTTCTGGCATGGGATTGATACCAATATTATTCAACATGGACCAGTTTTCATTGACCAGCAGAAGCAAGAGGGTGAAGCTGCATCGTAGTAAACATTGAAAGCTCTGAGGGGGACTGAGGAGGCCAAGGGTTGCAGAGCTTCCTTTGGGAAGGGCTAAAGGATGAAAAAAACATCAATGCAGGCAGGTGGTCCTATAATGGAAATCTCATCTTCTTCCGCCGATCAGGGGGTAGGATATCTCTCACAACT
Source organism: Danionella cerebrum (assembly GCA_007224835.1). NCBI lineage: Eukaryota > Metazoa > Chordata > Actinopteri > Cypriniformes > Danionidae > Danionella > Danionella cerebrum. The sequence goes on from SRMA01025268.1 coordinate 29,675, forward strand.
CTGCCCTAATGAGGCCAGCCGAGATAAACTACCTGAGGGATGTTTCTCACAAACATTCTCAGGGAGTTGTCTGGGAGTCATCTAACACCATCAACTGGATTCTCTCAATGTGGAGGAGTGACTACTCGAGCTCCTCAGCGCACAGCCACCACAGACAGCTGATGTGTATGTTGGCTCCGCTCTTTCACCATGACCTCACTGCTGAAGCTGCTCTGATCTTCGCGTTAATCTCCTGTTTCAAACTCTCCTCACTTAGGAATGAACCTAAGCTACTGAAATCTACTGCTACTGAATTCTCCAGATGTGAAGGTTGGGTAAACTTCCATAAAGAAGACGGTATCTAGCTGTAGATCTCAATGAAATTTGGTTTGTTATCAGTGCTAGAAGTGAACAAGACTGACACTGTATCAGACCAAGGTTTGTGCTTTCTCTTCAAGCCAAGCAGTGGCTCTTCGTTTAGACAAGAACTCTTCTCCATCCTTAGGGTGGAGTTAGAAGCTGGCACAGAGCTTCCAGTGTGATTGAATGAGCGAGCTGGAGCCAGGCCAGGCCTGAAACATCACCGCAGCACTGCTGAGCTACGCACCATCGCCCTTTTACTACCCCATCTTTTTTCTTTATCTATACCATTTCATGGAAAAACTGGATCACTCTTGGCATCTTTTGTACGCTGATGACTCCAGGAAACTGGCTAGCAGTAATGCATGGATTCAGATCTTGGCCACATTATTCTATAGATTGAGTGAAAGTTTGCGGTGTGTAATGACTTTCATCAAAGAAACTTCAGATCACCTAACATGGCAGCCGACTCTGACCAATCAGTGCCAGAGTTTTCTTGCCGTGCCGCTCATTAATCAGAGACCCGTGTTGGGTAGAAGGCTGGAGATAGAGGTACCTTTATGTGAATGAGTGGGTCATTGAATATTAAAGGGCTTCATGTTTTGTCACATTGTTTTGAGTTGATTGCCTCAAAGATGACGCCCCTAATCCCCCTACACTTCATTTCTAATCCAGCTTTACAAACACCTCAGTTCTCCTCTTCGCTGCTAACCTGTAAGACTAACTTTTAAGACAAAAAGTCAAGATGATGATGATGATGATATAGCCTTTATTTGTCACATACACTGTTACATGTAGTGAAATGGGACCCCTCTGGCCACAAACATAGACAGGGTGGGGACAGGCCAGTAATGAGAGGTAGCATATTTAGAGAGAAACAGAGAAAATGGATATACATTAGGTAAATTAGCTTAAAAAAGAGCCTTTCCGCATTGGAAAGAGCACTGTGGAACAGGTTAAAAAAAGCCATCTGCAATCAAGCACATTGACAAATACAGGAAAAGAACATCGCAGGATGAGGTAGGGGTCGGGGAAGTGGTGTAGCCTCTTCCTGAACCAAGAGCCTTTTCCTAAACTGTTTAGTAGCTTTCCTTGAGTGAAGTAACTTCGTTCAGGATCTCGTTCTCATCCAGACTTATGTGTCCACACGATGTGTGCTCTGGCTTCATCTGCTGCTTCAGTCAATGATGGTTCTGGTGTGCTGTATTTTTTTACCAGTGATTAGAAGCTGAAATGCTCATTATTCTCTTGTGAGATGTTTGTTGTCGGGTACTGGGTGGCGAGAAAGCGGATGCCATCATCAATGATTTAAAAGATTCCCTTCACCCCGATTAAACCAGTGGCTTGTGGGTTTCTGGACCAGAGGTGTAGTATCTCTCCTGTGCTGGTGCATCTGCTCCGGGTTCTGGGCTTACTGGATCCATGTGCACTTGTCATCTGAAAATTGGCGGTCCAGCGCCCAGCATGGGACGGGAATCCAGCCAAGACCTAGTTACTCAGCTGGTCCGGCAGCGACACTCCAGACCAGGTCAGTGGGCACCTCACGGGCCCCTTTTAGCTCCCAGTGGCTTCTGTGGCGTCCATCTGCTGCTCCCGGCAGAGGGAAATAGTCTTCTTATCCTGACTCCCTGACGCGCAGCTGGCAAACGCTGATCAGCCCCACACTCCATCACACTGTTTAAACCCTTTCGTTCCGGGTTATTTAGAGATTTTGGATGTTATTATAGAGCTGTTCATCTCTAGTACGCTCGTGCTCTTCTGTCTGAGGATTTCCTGAACTTCTCTTCTCTTGAAGGTGACCCTCTCTCTTTAGCTCTAGAAATATCTTCTTCATGTTCCATCCAGCGGCATCTGAAAATGCTACTGAAGAAGTGTATTGTTTAGAAAGGATGAGGATTTATGGATAATGAAATATTCCCTTGCTGTTTACTCTCCCGCCATTGTTTCCAGGCTGAAGAGGAAACGTGGAATCTTGGCTTCATGAAATCTTTTGAAAGTCTGTTCTTGGATTATTGATTCCGGAATTCATTCCCAGTTTTCTCTGCATGGATGCCTGATGTAGCCGATATAATCTACCTATGCTTGTAGTGTGTGCACAAACTCAAGCTTGCATTACTGTTGCAGCTGTTTTAAAGTGAGCTGGAAACCTCTTGGACCGCCGTCGTGCCGTTTGTCTTATTTTGTGACGTGTTGTAGTGTGAAGTGAAAGGCGGTTGGGGCTGGTTCCTCTTCCCTGTGCTGGTAGAGTTCAGGTGTTCCTACGCTCTCTTATTAGCTCGAGTGTCTCCCTGCTGGGCACATGCTTCTGGGATGGCTGGCTAGCTTCAGCTTTAGCGAAGCTCTTTCACTGGTGAGTCTATTGTCTTTTGTCTTACTCGTCTTAAGTCTGGGATTGAGATTTCTGTTATTTTTGGAGGTTTTGTCAAATAAATAAAGCTGTGTTTGAACTGTCAGCTGTGACTCACCTGCCAGAGGAATGCTGCTGCCACAAACTGGTTCAACAGGTGTCGAGCATGTTGCCAGCAAGACTTGTGGATCCTGATGGGTGAGCAGCCAAAAGTGATCTGAACGATGGCTCAGACTTTTACAGTAAATAACTTGTGACCCCAGGGCCATGTGTAGGGATGTTTAGGGGTATCATCATTTTGATCATCATGATGATTGAAATTTAATTGGAAATTCTCAAGGTATTTTGTAAATCACTGGGTCAGTCATTTATCTAATGTCTCCCGATGTTTGAAACATGAAGATGGTGGAAGGACAAGGTTCTAATGTTTAGTTGGTGTGACAAGGATGAATTTAAACACACGCTTTCCTTTACAGACATTTTGCTTAAAGATGCTATACGGTGTCCTGGCCCGTGGTGTAGTGGACTGTGCGCAGGACATATAAGCACAGTTGCGCAGGGCGACGCAGGTTCGAGTTCCGAGCCTGTCGTCTTTCCCATTCCACCCCATTCTCTCTCCCCGCCTTTCTTCCTGTCTCCCTCTACTGTCCTATCTGTTCACATAAAAAAAAAACTAATAAACATATTTTTTAAAAGATGCTATACTGTGCCAAATTGACATTTTGAGCTTTCTCTCACCTGACACAAGCCTGCAGCTGTATTTCCAGTTGTTCTTGCGTGTTTCTAGTCCTGTAGACATCGATGCGATGCAAACCTCCAAAAATGGTTGGAGGAAATAATCTGCATGTTTTATTTTTATTGCTATGTAACACTAGGTGTTCTGATTAGATGAAGTGCGTAATTCAGATAAATGAGCGAATCTAATTCAAGATTAAACCGTTTTATCAACTAGTTCTTTAACAAGAAGTCAATATTAGTGCTTCTTACTTGTGGACATGGAGCTACAACTGGAGAATTCCATAGTTCCAGCTGCTCCTCAAACAGAAACTTCAGTGTTTAGACCTGTCCTGTGCTGGGGTCAGGTGAAACAGTACTGGACTGTTCCTTAGTTCTCTTTTCATTAAGACATCAAGGTTTGAGTCTGGAGCCAGAGTGAAGCTTCTTAAAGTTCTGTGTGATGTTTACGGTCAGCGACGTCCATCTGATTTATCCTTTAGCTAGTTTTGGAGGGGATATTTGTAGATTTGAGCCTAAACACCACTGGAGCAACTAAGGTTTTGTACCGTTTGCGATGTTCATGCTGCCATATCGAGTTCACATTTGAGATGTTCTCACAATGTAATTGTGCTCAAAGGTTTTTTTTTTTTTTTAAGTCAGACCTCGCTGCTGCAGCACCTTCATTAGTTTCAGTAAGATCTGTCCTGCTCTATTGGACCTGAGCAAGAGAGAAAAGGTCAGGGTTAGGGGGACAGTTGGGAGTGAGTGAGGAGTCATGATTAAATCCAATTATGAAGCATGTAGTAAATTATTAGTGAAAATATGTCTATTGAACTCTTCTTGGCAGTCCTAAAGGATCAAGGTGCCCCTGTTATTGTCCCTTGCAGTGCATTTCCTTCATGTGGTTCAGTTGCGGCGATGCCGTATAAAGTGCAACACAAGAGTAGTGCTGGGTGTCGTTCAAAAATGTTCGATACCGATACCCTGAATTCGATACTGGTTCTAAACGATACTTTTTTCGATACTTTTATTTTAAGATATAGATTTTAACAAGATTACATAACACATAATCACAGAGAAACTTTGATTTTATTTTTTCTGGATGTTTGTGACACTTTTTACAGCTGGCTTATCTATTTCACAGCTGACCAATAAGCAAAGGAACAAAAGCACAAAATGAACAAAGTGCAGGGTTAACATTTGCTGTTAACCTTAAAGCAGGGGTGCCAAACTCATTTTCACAGAGGGCCACATTAGCATAATGGCTGTCCTCAAAGGGCCAGATGTAACTTATAAATGTAAAACAATGTAACTGAATGTAATGTAAAATAAATGTAACTACTCCTTAATGTTAAATAACTCATTATTTATAACTTATTCAAGTGACAATTCAGTTGCATAGAAACAATTGTATGCTTATTGTTCTAATGTAAATCCTTTTGTTTTGTCAGCTTATGAAAACCCACATAACTCTACCAATGAAGGATCAAACTGTCCAAGAAAATAAAGAAAAATAGCATTTTTTGTAATTTGTTTAGCGAAAAAAAAAAACCCCTCACAGACTGAAGACGATGCATTTCGATCATCTTTTATCATCAGGCACAAGAAATAGATCACAGATAAACTATTAGCTGTGCCCATTTCACATCTTGAAATTTATTTTAGCGTGAGAAATCAGAGGTGTGGTATGAGAAATCACTCAAATGCGAGTCTTACGTTCAATGTGTGAGAGCTCTGTAGTTTTACTCGTGAGTGTGGATGTGTTGCGGCTAAAGGCATTGTGGGAAATGTAGTTTTTTTTAGACACTCAAAACTTTTAAGCTCTCGCGGGCCACATTAGATTGCATGGCGGGCCACGTCTGGCCCGTGGGCCTTGAGTTTGACACATGTGCCTTAAAGCATTTTAGGATCAACTTAGCTAGGCTTTTAAAGCCATCGAAAGTCCAAAACACGATTAATAAATTGACCCCGCACAAACTTAAACTTAAACTTACTTGTCGGAGCAGCCATCGCGCCGGTATCCTCATCAGTCAGAGAGGACTATGCTTGTGGTGGGAATGTTGCTGAGTCAGGAAAATACTGAGAGGATGATGATCACTCACTGCACTGGCGTGATCTTCATATTTGACGCGTTGTCAGACTTGGACGTGATAACCTTTTTACAAATATTGCATCGTTTTCGTCAATCTTGGCATAATGTAGCCATACTTTTGATCACTTAAACATAGTTTGTGTTAAATTTATGCTATGCTTTAAAGTGTAATATACATTACAGCCTCACCTCCCATTTGACAAGCTCTGAGCGACAATGACAATGAGAGTGGGAGGGGGCGTAGCTGCCATAAACGTGATTTTCAAGGCAGCTTAGCCGCAACCACTGATCAGTATTTGATCCGGGCACGTTAAGGATGCCACACGTTTTCTAGCTCACTGACGTTAACAAGATTATACCCTAAGGTATCGAAATTTGGTATCGAAAGAAAATGATTTTTTCGATACTCGGTAGTATCGAGACGATTCGGGTCGGTGCTTAAAAAAGTACCGAACTCGATACCCAGCCCTATTCATGAGTGCACTTGAGAATTTTCATCAGCTTTTGTTGTTTATATTGTGTGTTTGACACCCCCCCCTTCTCTCTCTGTGTCTCCACAGGCTGTGAGTTGTTGTAAATGGTGCCATGACCAGTCCGGGTGGTGGCCATGCAGACACCTCCTCTCGGCCCTCTGCCATGGCCCGAAAGCTGCAGGTCCAGCGCTCTCTCTCTCGGGACACCATCACCATACACTTCTCTGCAAAGGGCAATGAGGAAGAGGAGGAAGAAGAAGACCTCTACCGGCTTGCAATTACCCCCTCTGGCACAGAAACAGAAGATCAGGGAGTAGTTACTGCTCAGGAGGCCAGTGAGGAACTACTCTCGGAAGCAGACATGGTTTCGGGACCCTTGTGCCAGACACACAGTGCTGCCTTAGCTATCCAGCAGTCCCCTGTCAGTGTGGGTGGCATATCTAGTCTTGCAAGCTTCTCGTGGCCTTCTGAGCAAAAGTCGACAGCTGTTGCTTCTACCCATTCCGCTTCTTCCAGCTCATCTCCTGCCAAATCCTCTGCCCTGCCATCCAAACCTTTCCTCAGTCTGGTCAAGTCTCTGTCCACTGAAGTTGAGGCTCGAGAGACTCCTCCGGTTGCCCCCCAGGCAATAAGGCACAGGCATTTGATGAAGACCCTAGTTAAATCTCTGTCCACTGACACCGCTCGGACAGAGCAGGAGACATCTCACCGCCCTCCAGATTCCCGGCTCAATTTGCATCTCTTCAAACCGTTCACTCAAACCCGCGCTCCTGCAGCCACAGGGGACTCAAAAACAGCCCCATCATCTCCGCTAACCTCTCCAGACAGCCGCTCCTTCTTTAAAGTGCAGGAAGTGGAGGCTCGCATCGAAGACACGAGGCGCCGTCTCTCTGAAGTTATGTGTGAACCACTTCAGCTCCTCAGTAAAATAATCGGAGAGGAGCCGGGAGCCATCAGCACCAACTTGTCCACATCCACGACGGCTGGTGTCTCATACCGCTCACGGAACCTTTCCTCCAGTGCCTCAGAGCTCTCCAACATCTCTGCCCTCAATGGCCACTTGGAGAGCAACAACAACTATTGCATCAAGGAAGAGGAGGACCTGGAGGGTGACAGTCCTCTTGAAGGAGCAATCGTGGAGCTGCCCCTGCACAGGTCTCCCTCGCTAGGATTGGAGCGGTGTAGCATGTCTACCCTTGTGCGGCAAGAAGATGAAGAGTTCTGCGAGCTCTACACAGAAGATTTTGAGTTTTGCACTGACACAGAGGTAGATGGAGAGAATCCTCATTCCTCTCGACTGAAGCGAGGGAGTACGGCCGGGTGCAGCGAGGAGCCCACTGAAGGGGGTGAGGAGGAGGAGGAAGAGGATGAGCCTCCTGCAGTTCCTCACACCGGTCTCATTCTGCTCATCGCAGTCGTTTACGGGTACTTTGTTCTGCCACTCCCGGACTATGTTTGCTGGGTGATAACGGGAGTAGTGGCGGGTTTCATGCTAGCCATTCTGGTAGTCTGGCTGTCGGCAAGACATGGGTCTTCATGGAGTCGTTATGGCAGCTTGAACCGGAGAAGGCTGTGGAATCGGGTTCCGCTGGATATCAAAGAGCCAGCCATCTACAAGGTGGGCTTCTGTTCGAATAAGGTTCTGGTTTAGTCCTTAAATGGAAATGATGACGGGAGCTATTGAAATTTCTTTGTGGAAGTTTATTGCAACTTTTGTTATGTGCAATTAAGGAAAGATTTCACTTGTGGTTGTGCTGAAGCAGATCTTCCGCAGTGATGCAACTCTCCCTCGAGGGACCCTTTGAATAATCACTTGGTGTGAAAGTACTTCGTACCCCCAGAATTAAAGAACCCAGATGTAGATGTAGAGTCATTCTACAGTTCAAAAATGTGGTGTAATGTCTATTGACTCCATTTGTGCCGTTTATTGGGAAGCCTTTGTACTAAAGGAATCCTCCCCAAACCATTCAACAAAACTCATTACGTTCCCCCATTGTACAGCCTCCTTCCATCACGTCACACCTGCTCTCATTCAGCATTCAGTGAAACTGGCGGTGGCCTGGCTCCTGTTGCGTTTCACAGCTCATCACCCTGGTACTCTATCACTGGAGTTCATTAAAGGAGAAAAAGATGTTCCATTTTTGGTGGTGATTACGATTGGAGATAATGATTTGGGTTTAATACGATACAGAAAGGTACCCAAAGCTCACGGTTCGGTAGGTACCGCGGTTTTTAGTGATGGCATAGCAAATTATTATGAATTATCATGGATCACATGAACAGGTCAATAATGGGCATTTCATAGAATTCACTTTATTTTGGTGAATCTACAAAAATTTGCACTTTAAATTAAAACAATAAAATAAAGAATTGTAGGGCCGGCAAAAGTTATGGGCAGCTAGGGGTTCTGAAACTATGAGCAGCTGTCTGAAACGCTGGCATACATTTAAGGTTATTTTTCTATCTTTGTCATATTCGTCTGCCAAGCCAGAAAAAAAGGGTCCGCCGTCTCCTCAGCGCTGACCGTTCTTTTCTGACTGTGAGAAACACAGGAAGTCCCGCCCTCCTCTAACTTTAGCGCTTGCTGATTGGATATTTACACACATGAAACTAATAATAACTTTTTCACACATGAAACTAATAATAACTGCAGTTCACAAGCGCGCACCAGACTGAGGAGGGCGTACCGAGCGGTTCGGTATAAAACTGAGTATTGTGGCATCCCTACTACGCAGTACTTTTGTTAACCACATAATGGTGAGGTACCAATGTGACACCCTCGAAATGTTGCAGTAAACCCAGTATCTCAATCTTTTCTCCTATTGAGGGACAAGCTGGCAAACAAATTAGTGTACATCCGAACTAGGCAGATCTGTAAAATAAGACAACTAGTTAATAGTGGTTCGAATCTGGCTCCTTTTGGCCTTGTTGCCATGGAGATCTGGATTTCGGGCTAGAAATCTTCCATATAGACCATTTTTTGCCAGTCATCTCTGGACAGTTGATCGTTTCCTTTTTCTTCTTCACATCTTGAAACTCCAGTCTGGTTTGAACTCTTTGACTGGGAGAGACAGAGTTGAATTACCTTGTGTCTTGTACATCACAAGAAACTCTTTCTCAGCCTCACCTTCGTAGCAGAGTTTGGTTGTTCCTCACCCAGTTTTAAACCTCTTACACAGCTACTTCTGTTTCAGTTCATTACTGGGTTGCAACGTACACGGTATTAATGAGTAGCTAATGTAAATCTGCACAGAGAATGACTGTGCCCAAACACAATATCTTAAAGGAACAGTGTCCCTAGAATTAACAGTAGCCTCAGTATTAAACGGCACATAAGCTGGTACTGCTTTAGGGCAAGTCGAATAAAATCTGATGATGAAATTCATTGAATTTACTTTCAATCACACACTTATAAATATCAAATGTTAAACCAGATTGTTATAGATTGTACACAAACTTTAATGTTGATAGTTTACAGCCAATGCTACAAGGAGTGACATAAACCAACTCCCCATTTCTCAATAATTTTCCCAAGCTGGTTGCTATGGAGAGGGTCAGTGACTCAATTAAATGTTTCCTTTGTCACTATACATTATTTAAACCAACCCCTATCTCTTTATCCTATACCAAAGCTGAGATAGGGTTCCAAAAATTTGGTTGCTAAGGTAAACATTTTAGTTGCTAGAGGGTTACTCTGATTAACCAAATCCACATTCCTCTATGATGTTTCCACTTATTTAACCCCTTCTAGATGCTTTTGCACAGTGCTTGCTATGTTCTTGCACTGAAGGAGGGCCTCCACAAGTTCATAGGTGGTTCTCAATTTGGGTCACAGTTTTTCAAAATTTGATCCCAAATCAATGGGAAATTCCCAGGGATTCCTTTGGCGTTACCAGTCTAGGATATAGCAACCAGGTTCAAACCAGTTTTAGCTCGAGTGGTCCAGGAAAATGTGAATAACTATATGTGGCTCTGATGAGCCCCGATAAATATTGTCACATGATGCTCCTTCATTATCCGATTAATCTTTGTCCAACGGTTCTTCTACACAACTAACCTCTTTTGTAATTTGGCTCTTGTAGATGTCCCAGACACTACACCTCTACTCAGTTACTCTGTTTGGATGGAGCTAGCGAAATCCTATGGAAACAGCTCTAAATGAAGCCTCGCTCCTCGGAGAGCGTGATAGCGTCTGCTTTTCAAATCTCTTTGAACAGGAAGAGTGACGAATGCTTTCTGGAATCCTCATGATCTGGCTCAACTCCATTGTCACTCTCATCGACACTGAACCTGTTGTCCTTCCTCTGCTGCTAGACATTTTTCTGATGCCAGTCATTTTCTGTGCTGTGAGTGACTCAGGAAGTCTCACTCGTGGTTTGGAAGGTAACAACGGTCTATCTCAGCAGGTTGAGCCTATTCGTAGGGGCTTTGTAGGTTCGAGCAATGACTTCCTCTATTAATTTTTCATGTTCAAGACGTGTAGAACATTACATCCTGATGCTAATTTATACACCCGATTAAAGAGGAAACCAAACGTCTCCCTGTAGTTGGACACAAATGCGGTTTGTTCAAATCCCCATCAACAAGCTCAGAATCTATCCAGGGTTGTTTAAAGCCCTCTGACGATGAGTGTGAAATTCCTTGTACGTGACATCAGATCCCACCCCCACATTAACATAAACCCCACCCATCTCTTCATCTCTGCCGGTAGGAAAAAAAAACAAACAATGTGTTCGCACATGTAGCGTAAACAGCGCAGCAAGGACCTTTAAAAACAAAACCCCAAGTGTTGAACTTTTCTCAAGGAAAGCAGGGTTAGACTGAAAGCTATATTCTTATGTACGCTTTTCTTTCTTCCTGGCGAAACGGTTTGTCTAATAACGACTGGGCAGTGCTTGAGTAATCTGAGCGTAGACAGGTGCAGACCGTACACAAACACCCTGGAGGAGGAGCTCCACCTGTTTTAAATCGTGCTCTTCAGTTTAAATAATGCATCTGCTGTTTGTGTCGGGAAGCACTGTGCTTTTTAATGGTTTGTTTCATCGGGAGCAGCTTCACTTTACGTGTGTTTTTGCTGTGAATGGCCAGGGCTGGATGAACGAGATCTCCTGCTATGACCCGGAAACGTACCACGCCACCCTCACGCACTCAGTCTACGTGCGTCTGGAAGGTTCTGTTCTGCGCCTGTCCAAACCCAATCGGAACATTCCCCGGCGGGCCGCCTTCAGTGAACTCAAACCAGATGTCTCCTACATCAGCCAGAAGATCTACGACCTCACCAACAGCAAGGTAACCGAACATCAATTAACTACGGTAACATGCGTATCCAACCCCAACATGTGTTTGCTCAACACCACAGCAGATCTCATGGTACTTCTTAACAGTGGACGGCTGGTTTTAAACTCGAATTGTGTTCATCTGTAAGGAATGAAGAATTCTGTGGTGGACTGTGTGGAATGTTGAAGGATGAGTTGTGACGGAATCTACCGTTAAATCATAACCAAAACGAGTTTGGTGAGCTTGCAGGTGGTCCACTGGTTCCTCTGGCTGAGAGGGTTGGAATCTTTAATTCTACAGCATACTCTTCCAGAACTCGGAGACATGGAACAAATAATAATCGGCTAATAATTAGGGGTCGAGCGATATGTTTTTCAGGGCTGATGTCGATACCGATTATTACAGATCAAATGCACCGATAAATGATATTTTGAACCGATATGTGTCTAGTGTAAAATAAAATTTGTCATCATTGATAATAACAAGAGCTCTGACGAGAACTTTGTGATGCAGTGAGGAACTGATTTATATGTTTGTTAGCAAAATTATCTACTCTTTGTCAAACTAACAGACGGCTGAAGTTACACGAGGAGTTTCCTCTGTTCCAGGTCTACCTGGTCCCATACAACCTGGCCAGGAAGAGAGTTTGGAACAAGAAATATCCCATCTGCATTGAGCTGGCAAAGCAGGATGACTTCCTGGCAAAAGCAGAGGACGAGAAGAGCGAAGCGGCGGCGAACGACTCTGAGGGCACCTCTGAAGACTCGAAGAGGGCTCATGCTGACCCGGTGCTGTTCCTCTTCGGCAGGACCGGACGGGACAAGGAGGAATGGTTCAGGAGGATCCTGTTTGCCTCGAAACTCAAATCTGAAGCCAAGAACCCAACAGGAATGCCGTCCAGTAAGAAAAGCCTCGTCTGTTTGTTACGCCATTGTTGTCTTCTGTGTATTAGGGCTGAAACGACTAATCGATGTTATCAGCAAAAAACGACTGCAATCATCAACAATGAATCTCATTCTGGATCAGTCGGCACGCCCATTTCTGATTGTTGCTGCATCAGAGTATCAGCAAGTGTGAATTGAAGCCTCAGGCCAAGGACAGTGGAAGTTTCACATCAAATAATCTATAAAAAGGAGCGACCTGCAAGATTTGCAAACCTGAGCGTTTACACCACGAGGGAGATGCAAGAGCTTCTGAAACGCAGGCATGAGGGCAACACATGCTGTTACGCTCTTATTATTAATGTTCCTGTATTGAAAGTTTCATGGTAATATGTTTGTTATTTTAGTGTAAGTTAATGATACATTGTTCTAGATGAACTTTAGCGGTGTAGCCTTCTGGAGAACATTTCAAACAGCAGGGCTACAAAACTCAAAAGATTTACAGCAGTCTTTTAATCCTGCTGAGACTCGTACCGAGAGAAACGAAAACTGACAGATTTACTGCACCAGTACTGTTTTTCATCAGTAATAGTTGTTTATTTTAACGCCATTGATGAAGGTTAATCTGCATGAACAATTAGCCATCATGAGAAACAAAATTAACAACGCTATTTATCTAAACTGAAAGAAGTATTACTGAAAAATGCCCATATTGTTGTTAATCAGAGAGGAGAGTACAGACAGACAGGAGGCAAGTAACTGCTGGATATTATTCACTTACTAAGGATTTGAGCTCCCACCGAGTCAGAGTCGAGTCGATCTCCACTGAGAGTTTGGGGTTTATAAGAACGGAAACAGCACCAGAATGTTTGCGTGATTGATATAGTCTTAAAACTATATACGATAGCTTAAAATTAAACTGATGTTCTTTTGTAAAAGCACTAAATTCTTTTTATCAGTTTTAAAACAAGTCAAACTGTTTGAAATTGAAGAGATTTATCTGTTTAAACGCAGTGAATGAACACATTTAATGAAAAATTAAACATGAACATTTTGCTTAATCATTCAGCAACCTAAAACCAGAAATAACTTATTTTACGATTCTTTTTCACAAACATTTTATTCTTGGTTGAAGAATTCGGGGAGCCGTGGCGTTTGTGACGGTCACTCTGTATGCTCTCTGTGCTCAGGCTGCATGTCTCATAGCCGCAGCAGTAGCCGGGGCAGTCTGGACGAAGCACTCCAGTCTCAACCCCGCCAGAGAGACCTGGGAGCCAGCGTCAAACAGAAGGTTCTGGAGTACAACGTCTACATGGCCAAATACGTCGGGCAGTCCCCAGGGAGCCCTGCCACCAGTCCTGTTCAGAGCACCGGCAGCAGCCCGGCGACTGCCAAAAAGGTACAGAAAGCACCACCTTTACCCTAAAAGAGCAGAGGTTCATCACGATTAGAGGGGGCACACAGTAGAGTGGCTCGATTACGGGATCAATAGCATTATTCTGGACTAATATCTGTTCTCATTCTCCTTGACCTGAGTGCAGCCTTTGACACTATTTGTCACAGCACCCTCATCAGTAGACTATCTTCTCTGGGCATCACCAATATCCCACTTGACTGGTTCAAATCTTATCTCTCTGGCCGCACTCAGTTCATTCAACTTAAATCATTCACTTCTCAGCATTTTACAGTTTCTTCGGGTGTCCCCCAGGGCTCAGTCCTGGGACCCCTGCTTTTCATCATTTATCTCCTTCCCCTTGGTAATATTCTTCGTAAATATAACATACAGTTCCACTGCTATGCGGATGACACCCAGCTCTATCTTTCTGGCAAACCCTCTTGTTTTCCACCTACATCCCTTACAGTCGGCTTAGCAGAAATTAAATCTTGGCTCTCTCTTAACTTTCTCAAATTAAACAGTTCAAAAACGGAGGTTTTGCTTGTTGGTACCAAATCAACACTCTCCAAAACTGACAGCTTTGCTCTTTCTATTGATGATTGTTCTATTTATCCCTCTAAACAGGTCAAGAGTCTGGGTGTCATCCTCGACAGCACCCTATCTTTTGATTCTCACATCAATAATATCACCCGGTCTGCTTACTTTCATCTACGCAACATCAACCGTCTCTGCCCCTCTCTTACCCCTCACGCCACTGCTGTTCTTGTCCATAGCCTCGTCACATCTCGTTTAGATTACTGCAACTCCCTTCTCTTTGGTCTCACTAATAAATCCCTCCGTAAGCTTCAGTTGGTCCAGAACTCAGCTGCCCGTATCATCACCAGAACCCCTTCTTCTCATCACATCACCCCTGTCCTGCAGCAGCTTCACTGGTTACCAGTTCATTTTCGAATTGATTTTAAAATTTTTATGTTAACCTTCAAAGCCATTCACAACCTCGCCCCTCCATATTTGTCTGCCCTCATCCACATTGCTGCTCCCTCTCGCACCCTGAGATCTTCCTCTTCCCTTCACTTGTCTGTTCCCTCTGCTCGGCTGTCGTCAATGGGCAATAGAGCATTCAGCCGCTCTGCTCCCCAGCTTTGGAACTCACTTCCACCTGCCATCAGAAACATTGACTCTCTTACATTATTCAAATCGAAACTCAAAACCCACCTATTTAAGATGGCTTTTAATGTTTAATCTGTACCTGCACTATTGTTGTGTATTTTAATATTATTTTTCTTAAGTATTTTATTGTTCTTGTTTCATTGTACGGTGTCCTTGAGTTGCCAGAAAGGCGCCTTTAAATAAAATGTATTATTATTATTATTATTAGAGCCCTACTGTAAATCCTCAGAGTATTACTATTTTTAGCACATTTTTCAGGGCAACGCTTTTCAGCTTGTGGTGCCCAATAGTTTGGCGATGTGAATGAAATTTTGTACATGTGTAGGTTACCAAGACATCACGTTTCCAAAAGTTACAGGGCGACAGTTATTTCAGAAAAATGGCCACTTTTGAGCATGTCATACTTCTCTAAACTTCTTGGGTCTCATCTTGGGGCATATGTGATGTTAAATTGTGAAGCTTCTATGCTTCGTTTAACAGCGGCCGTCGAAGTTTCACCATAATGACAAGTTGTAACTCAGCCATACTTTGATTGGTCCTAAATTTACCAACTATATTAAAAGTAAACTCTGGGATATACTGCCACCTGTTGACTGCAGGGAATACAACATTTATCATTGATAAAGCACTTCTTATATTTGATAGGAATATTGGCCAAAACAATAACAGAAAAATACTCGCCACCTTGGGGTCATGACAGTTTATGATGTTTTCATTATTTAAATGTGTTTAGTCAGTGTGATTCCTGAGCCCACCACCACCACCACCACCACCACCACCACCACCCTTAGCAGCTACATCTCTCCATCCGTCAAAGTCACAACATTATTGGACCAGCACGCGGTCTGAGAACGGTGCACGTGTCTTTGGGGAATGGACACAGCACTCAGTTACCCCTTATTCCAAAGTTACCCCTTATTCCAAAGCTTAAAGCATGTGGTGGTCCTCTGCCGTCTGAGCCCTCTTTCATCTTTCAGTTCCCAGACAGTGGCGAGCCGAGTGTGGAGTCAGAGACCTGGGTGAATTCTCTGCTGGGCCGCATGTTCTGGGACTTTCTGCGAGAGAAGTACTGGGCGGATGTGGTTTCCAAAAAGATCCAGAAGAAGCTGAGTAAGATCAGGGTGAGTGCTTCCGCCGCCTGACTCTCCAACTCTGGGATTCCTGTTTCAAGCGTTTGTTTTTCGTTTCCCGCAGCTGCCGTACTTCATGAATGAGCTGACCCTGACTGAGCTGGACATGGGGCTCTCCATTCCCAGGATCCTCAGCTCTTCCAAGCCTTCAGTGGATCACAGAGGCAAGAAAACTCTCTCTCTCTTTGTTTGTTCCTCAAGGTAAAGCACTGTAGTCTGCTAGGGCTTGGATCTGCATCCGTGTGTTGTTCAGTCGTGGGATGAGTCCTGCAAAAGAGTAACTCTACAAGCTTATGCAACACCTCATCTGGGAGGTGTCCTGCTGAGGTTGGGGGATCAGGGGGACTGCGAGCCAATCAGAGCAGAGCGATGCTGAGAGCGACCTTTCTCTCGCATCATCTCTGCAGGAGTCGGAACAGCTGTGTTCTTTTAATCAGTGTGGACCCACACTGAGGGGCATCTCCTCTGAAGGCATTGAACACAGAGGTTTGTATTGAATCTTCCCCTGAACCCCGTGCACCAGCTCTGTGTGAGGCATCCATCTGCAACCCAATCCCATGCTCTGCCAGCTCTTTATACCTAGAACGTCTTTTCTCAAGATTTCTCAGTAGGCTTCCATCAGTGACGCAGCACTTGGAAGCGTGTAATCATGATTGGGCCGAGGGCGGGATGCCTCATTTTAAACTGGCTTGAAGGTCATAATTGTGAAGTAAAAGCAGGCTTTACTCTTGCTCTCACGCCGCTCCCCCGACAGCGGCTGAAATGAGACAATGCTAAATGTCAAAAATGATTTTAGTTCTGAAGTCTGAACTTGTGTAAAGCGCACGAGAGGAGCACCGTCACCATCTGATTAAAGTGCTCCATGGCTCACATCGACAACCGGCGGTTTATTCGAGCTTTAAACCTGGTGATCTCAGTCCGCTGTATTAGCTGAAAGCATGGAGTGAGATCTTCTTCTGGCTCAAGGGCTGGGTTTAACGGCTCTGGCTGGCACCGCAGTCGCTACTCTCTTCTCTAGCAGTGGAAACATGTGGTGAAACGTGTGCCAGAGAGCAGGTTCTTCTCTCAAGATTGTTCTCATTCTACTCCTCACTTTGCAGGTCTTTGGTTTGACCTGGAGATTTCCTACAACGGTTCCTTTCTGATGACCCTCCAGACCAAGATGAACCTGAGCCGGCTGGGGAAGGAGGTCGAAGGCATTGGGGAGCAGGGCAAAGAAGGGTAAGGGCACATGGGAAGCTTCAGTGTGTTGCCAGATCCTTTGCTCTGTAGCAAGCTGCTGTGTCTCGATGGCTCAATTCTCTTTGCTCTCTCCGCTGTCTCCTCTGGACTCCTCCTTTGTGGATGTGATCTCTTCATGGTGAGTTGACCCAGGACTGCTGGGGATTTCTTCATCACTGATGGACGTTCGTAACTGTCTGCATGCTTACGGCTCATGAGGTCTGTTCAAACCCTGCACAAAGCACTGCATTGCATTCTGGGATCGAGGCAGGAGACACAAGTGCTTCTTGGTGACGTGCAGGGTTTCGACCACATCTCCGAGTGTTCTCACGAAGTGTGCTTGTTCTGAGCTGCAGAGCTTTCTCCATTTCACCTGAGCTTGCTTCCAGAGGAGGAACATGACAGATAACCTCCTCCGATGTTTGTGTGTATGCACCAGACTCAGACCTCGCACTTATTTCCTGGCCGACAGCGATGAAGAGTCGTCCAGCGCAGGATCTTCAGATGAGGACGATGCTGCAGAATTTCCGGAGCTTCTAGGAGTGGAAGGGTGAGGTCCACCGCGCTCTTATTTCAGCCATCACAATACGAGAGAGAAATCTAGAAGGGAATATTTGCGTTATTAAACTCTAAAGCATTCGCCCTCAACACACTACGCATCGCAGAGGGAAAAGCTTTCCAAAGTTACATGAGACGGTAAGATTTGCTCATCAGAGCATTAGCGCTGATGTCCAGGTCTAGTTTGGCTTGGCTGCTCATCCGTAGCTGAGGAGTTTTGCCCATGGTGGAATAACATCTTGAGGTGGTTTCTGACGTTTTCTCGGGCTTAAATGTATTATATTAAAATGTATTTCTTATATTGCATCTAGAAGCTGCTGGATATAGGGAGTGTTACTGAAATATTACATTATCCTGTTAATATCGAAGACGGGATTGGAGAGAGAGAGAAGCCGTTTAAACAAATCGCTATTACCCCCGGAGCACCACACGTCATGAGTCACAGTGACGCTCTTCCACATTATATATTTAACTGGCTCAACATTATTTAGAATCATCGTTGATATTAATAATATTTGTAATGCTTACCATTTGTCTATCACAGGGAGGAAGCGGTGAGGTTTGGCTGCCTGAGAAAGTTTTCAGTGTCTGTGCAGTGACGTGTAATCAGGGGACGAGGCGGAGATGTTTTGAAATTAAATGCGTCAAATGTTGACTTCGAGTTTATCCACAAAATCTCAAGAAACACAACAAACAAAAGTGAAAAGCAAAGAAACAATGTCAAAAGTATCTATACACATTAACAAATTAAATTGTACATATAGAAAAAGAAGGCAACATTAAATTGGCGAACAATGGAAATAGCTTTCAGAGACAATACGTACTTTGAAATAATTATGAAACAAGGCGCTCATAGCTGGAGGCTCTACAGGTGTGGCACACCTAGAATTGCTCTGCCTGGCATTAGGGAAAACGTTCCCAGAACAAAAGGAGACTGCAGGACGGCTGTATCCTTGTCCTCCTCAAATAAACAGCATTTATGAAACCTTTCCTGGTGACACGCTTTAAATCTCTCCCTGGACTCACTTCTACTGAACACTTTCTTTCAGTTACGTCGGGGGCCACAGGCCGAGCAAAATCATGCGCTTTGTGGACAAGATTGCCAAGTCCAAGTATTTCCAGAAAGCAACCGAGACTGAGTTCATCAAGAAGAAGATGGAAGAGGTGTCGAACACCCCTCTGCTGCTGACCGTTGAGGTGCAGGAGTGCCAGGGAACGCTGGCAGTCAACATCCCTCCACCGCCAACAGACCGCATCTGGTAAAGCCCTCATTCATCTTCTGCCGATGTGGAGTTGACCTTGATTTAGGAAGACATTAGCCATCAAAGAGAAAGCAGAAGCTGTTTTATTATAAAGATCCTGTCCAACACATGCTTGAGCCGGGACATGGCTCCTGAAGCTGCGGCGGTGGCTAAAATTGGCAGATGGGTTCAGATGTGGATGTTTAATGTTGCAGGTATGGCTTTAAGAGACCTCCTCGCCTGGAACTGAAAGCTCGGCCCAAACTGGGTGAGAGAGAGGTCACCTTTGCCCATGTGACCGACTGGATTGAGAAGAAACTGGATCAGGAGTTTCAGGTGAGCCCTGACATCGATTTTAGATTCATGTTATGCTCTGTCTGAATACTGGATCTTGATTGGCAGGCAGGTGTAACCACACAGCTTCGTTTTGTTTAATCCACCACTATCAGATTAAGATGCCGGCACATTGAACACAATACAGAGACCGAGATAATCAACTGAACCACACGTCGCTAAAGGGCAGAAAAGCACCCTGGAGCATGTGCCCTCACACCTCAGTTGTAAAAAGAAACGCAGGGGAAAGGGGTAGGAGCAGGGAGCAGTGGGAGCCTGAGCCCCCAGTTGCATTCTGTGGGAATATTGCCCAAAAAAAAAAGTGTGTCGAGATCTGTGTGCCAGGCTTACGTAAACAAAAGTACACTTTGGCCGTGATTACTTGTATTGCCACAGGCACTCTGCAAGAATCCTTCCTGACCAGGTTTTGGAATAATCAGTGCATCGTGAGCAAATGAAAATAATGATCTCAAAATGTCCAGGTGTTTTTCAAAGGTCAGATCCGATCTGAGATGCATGAATCTGCGTCCCATTCGTCTGGCCGTGTAACCGGGGCCTACATTTCCCCAGCCCTTTAACTGTGACTTCTTTCTTTGCTTTACACTCATCAGAAAATCTTTGTGATGCCAAACATGGATGACATCTGGCTGCCCATCATGCATGCTGCCATGGACACTCGTTCCAGTGCCAACACCTCTAAGGGTGAAGAAACCTCAGATCTGAAGGAATCCCTGGACGACATGTGAAGATATGTTTCTTAATAAGACAGACTGAAGTCCTCTGAGGACGAGGAATACACCCGAGTTAGCCTTGATTGGTGCCATCTAGCCCACATGAGACATGAAAATCTGAGCATCCCCAGCCAAAACAGAGGCTCATCCACAGTCTGATGTGGTTGGGACCATATGAGGCCACAAGTGTCTGGTCTCAAGCAGGACACTAGGGCTGTAGTGCAGCACTGAGAAACATCTTCGAAAGTCATCTTGTCGGTGTGTGAGTGGGTGGATGCTACCTCCATCTGACACGCACCAAGAATCCAGGGGTGGAGATGCAGTTGTTAATCATTCACAACTGAATAGGATTTATAGAGTGCTCTCGCTTGGCTTCTGTTGAGCTGTGTGCCCCCCAAACCAGCAAGGAACCTCACAAGGCTACGCTACAAACGCCGATGCTGGAAGAGAAACTGAATGTTTCAGAGATTTGCACCAGTTACCATGATTGTCCCAGCATCTAATCAGTGCCACCTCCTCTTTCAATCACTGCTGCCTCAGCCCTCCGCGTGGCACCTGATTATGCAACTAGATCAGTCTCACTGTGCTCGAGAGTGACGCCAGCTGAAAGCCATTGCTCAGCCCACCTCATCAAGCCGTCCTGCTGGAGCAGGGGTTCCAGAGAGCCACAGGTAGTCAGGGCTTCTCAACGACTGGCCTGCAAAGATTATTATTGCCCATCAACGCAATAATAAAGAGTTCAAGAGTCTCAAACCCAGGGTTCAGGCCCTCTGGGATAAGTGTGTCGACTTTTGCTGGTGGTCTAACTAGGATTAGTCAGCAGTTTGGTGATGAACGAGGCTTAAATGATAAAATGTGCGTTTGCCTGTTGAGCCGTGTTTCCATAACCGAGCGTCCGTGATGCTCTTGAGAGAGTGTGAAGTTATTTTTCTATATCATCCTGTGCCCAAACACTGCTGTGAGGATTCCCTATACAACCCGACACTTTCGTCAAAGCAGCATGTTTTGTGTGGCACTCCTGGGAAAATGGATTACTCTCTTGAAGCATCGTGTTGGGGCCAGCTCACTTTGGCAATTTACCAGCTGTTCTCTCTCTGTGATATGCTTCGAACATGAAGAGGCCAGATCACTCTAAAATCACCATTATAGCAAAAATTGCAAGATTACTCGCTTAACGTTACAAAGGGGTGATCTCTGTAATTGCTGAGCTGATGTGTGCAATCCCAAGACCGTGTGGAGCACTGAAGCAATAGCAGCTGAGAACCTCGTCCTCGCAGTGGTTTTCAGATCACATCTCAAAATAAGTGCAATTCTGCGTCCAACACAGATGAACTCCTGTGAGGCACGAGGATGAATGAGGATAGCTGAATGTTCAAAGTGTTTATGTTTGTGCTCTGGTAAATTTCAGTGATTATTTCAGTGTTGCTCATCAGGTAGAGGTTGTTTTGACCTGAACGTTCAGGATCACGTGGTGTATTACATCCTAGCTTTTGTTTGATCGGAGTGTAGTTAATGTTTGCCATTTCTCCGTGGTCAGATGCTCTACTCCGCTGACAGAAAGGAAGTGTTTTAAACCAAACAAGGCCTGTATCTTAGCCGGTACTAAGGTGTCAACAATGAGAAACTTTTTCTAACGTTATTGCCATATCGTGTCTGGGCTATGAGTCCTTATGCTTCTTTGTGCTTTGATTTTAGTGATTATTTTGTGCCCATTGATGCCAACAAGTTAATTGTGTTGATTTATGATGCCAATTTACCTTTTTTGTGCACAATATTTAAACATTTTGATCAGTCGTACTGACAACATGATTGTATTCAGACTTCAATAAATGGCTTTTGCAAACATGTCTTTTGTAAATCTGGTTTACTTTGTCACCCCTAACCTTACACAGAAACTGTTCTGGACTCATTGTGAGGTGGGGGTACAAAAGCGTGCCAGTGGGCATGTTCACAGGATGCAAACTTCCACCAGAGGGTGGAGACTCCTGCTCTGGTTCATCATACCATCCATTCTTCCTTGCACCTGTCAACACGACAAATGTTTCACCTGAATGTCCCGAACAGTCCTGATCCTGTTAGAGGTGCAGCAGATTATCTCACTCATGGCTCCAATCGGCACATGAGTGTTTGTGCGAACTGGGCAGAAACTACAGGGTAGGTCGAGTCACCTCACCTAACCCTGGTCCTCGTTGGCAATATACCAGGGGTTCACACATACAAGTTACTCTGAACTTAAGTGTTTTCAGGTATGTCTGATCCCAGTGAACTTGAAACTCACTCTCATAGCAGCACCATGGGTACCATGAAATCAAGTTTTGTGAATTATATCTTTGAATTTTCACTTTATAGTTCAGAACTTAAATACTTCTGACCCCCACTCAGATTTGAGTTTGTATCATACATTAACATACAACCTAAAAGCTTCTGAGGAAGTCAGTTTGACATTTACTTGCCCCCTGGCTTTCAATCTTTAGTTAGAACCGAACTCCATGTTTAGTCAAAAAAAAAACTATAATTACACTTCGATATTATTTATTTTTTTGTTAAATTCTTGCCGCCGAGATCGAGTGGATGTAAAGACATACTTATAGTATGCAATTATAAAATTTGAAAAGGTTTTAAGATGCTAAGATTTTCAAATTAATAAGGGGCACAGAACTACCATCAATCGTTGGACACGGTGTAAGGATAAGATTTGGTGTGAGAAGCTGTAGCTTGCTTATAAAAGAGCACAGTGCAGGAGAGGCACTGGCTCCAGCTATGGCAAACCGTTCCTGTCGCACTGGTGCTTGGCCCACTGAGCCACAACGAGGCTCCGCGGGTTCAAAGGCAGTGCTTTTCTCAATAAAAGATGTAATAGACACAAACTGAACCTTTTAATTTGTTTATTTAATACATGTGATAGAACATTGTTTCTTCTTGCATGCAGAATACAAATGCCCCAAACTCGAGAGCTTCTCGTCGTACTGCAGGACGCCTCCGGTTCCGCTACTCCACCTGAAGAACAGAGAAAAAGCGACCGGCGTTTACTTTTAGCTCCGTGACAAAGTGTACCGGAACACATTTACTTAAAGCGAAGCACGTGTTCACATTGAACACGCAGATAAACGAATACCTGAGTTTGAGTAAAGCTTCCTATTCCCTCGGATCAAGGAAACCCCGAGGAAACTTGAATCCGGCTGAAGAATAAGATCAAGAGGGACCCTAACAAACGTTACTTTAACTGCTGTGAAAACAAACGCGCAGAAACTCGTTCAGCCGCTCTCTCTCGCTGTCTGTCTCTGAGGAAAAGATCTTCCACGTCGCTGCTGCGCGGTTTAAGAGCGGGTTCTTCTTCTCTCAGGTCACTGCGGGCGCCTCCAGCGTGCTCCAGTGCTCTAACGCCGCTCTCGGTTCGGAGATGAGCGGCGCGTGACTTTTTTTATTTACAGTCTATTTGGGAGGTTCCAAAGGTTAAAAAGATATGAGAATCGGGGTAAATTCTGCTATGCTGGGTGGGATGCCAGGCTGTGCGGGGTATTATCCACAATTTAAAACGTATAGAGTATTTTAAAGAAAACAAGTAATAAAATACAAAAAAAATGTTCATCATAGATAGACCTCAACTATTAGAGACAAAGGAGAAAGAAAAATCCAGAAAATCCCATTGTCTGATTTTTAAAGATTTTTTTTGCAAAATATGGTGGAAAATAAGTATTTGGTCAACAACAAAAGTTCATCTCAATACTTTGTTATATACCCTTTGTTGGCAATGACAAGACTTTTTCTGTAAGTCTTCACAAGGTTTTCACACACTGTTTCTGGTATTTTGGCCCATTCCTCCACACAGATCTCCTCTAGAGCAGTGATGTTCTGGGGCTGTCGCTAGGCAACACAGACTTTCAACTCCCTCCAAAGATTCTCAATGGGGTTGAGATCTGGAGACTGGCTAGGCCACTCCAGGACCTTGAAATGCTTCTTACGAAGCCACTCTTTCATTACTCGGGCAGTGTGTTTGGGATCATTGTCATGCTTTCAGCTTGACCCAGCTACGTTTCATCTTCTTTTTTTTTTTTCTTTTTTTTACCTTGTCCTGTTCTGCTCTAAAGCCATCACATGGGAGAGTATATGCCTTGCTGAGTTGGACAGTTTTGCTCTCTCCAGGGGAGTAAAACACCTATGTGGTGTTTTCTCCTCTGGAGTGGAGCATTGAACGTATGTAAATATTTATTAGTTGTGGTTCCTGCGAGTCAGTTTATATCAGTTGTGTCAGGACAAGACGGTGTTGAACTGAAAGGGGGAGTGGATAAAGGATTGGGGAAGGGTGAGGGGTGAAGGTACTAGAGTGAAAAAGAAAGAAAGGAAGAGGAAAAGAAGAAGAAGAAAAAAAATTATAATAAATAAATAAAAATAAAATAATAATAATAATAATACAAAAATAGAAGAAAAAAAAACAGTAAATGAATAAAAATAAAATAAATAAATACATACCTGAACATAACGCATAAGTCCTATAACGCAACAGTTCTTTTTGTCCATGTCCGTTTGTTATAGTTCATGTAAAACAGTTATTGCAGTTTGTATATTCAGGCACACATACACATACATGATTAAATATAGATACACACACAGCCAATCATTCATGTGGGGTCATGATGATGTTGTACACTTTAAAATACAACTCAGCTACATGGGAAGATAAATACATAACATACCAAAGATCATAAACAGCGAGCTGGACGAACCACACACACTGACCTGATCCGCAGATATCTAACAAACTAGCGTTTGCAGCACACGGTGCCCAGGGACAGCAGACCCAACCCACAAGTGGCCGACCAATTTCCCATGTATCACCCTCACTCCTCTATGCCCAAGTGTGCTGCGAGGTCCGACACAGAGCCGGCTCTGCAACCAGATCGAAGTGACCCAGCGGATCATTCCACCCCCCGTGGGTCGACATGACCGGGGCCCCGGACTCCCGAGCCGGAGCATCCCACCCCACCCCACCCCACCGGGAACTGGCAACACCCCCAGAGAGAAATGCCCCACACTCGGAAGCGAGACAGCGGGGAGACGGCCCACCCGGCAGCAGCCAGGCCGGCCCCCCCGACAGCACGGCGCGGCCCCCGCAGGCCTCACCCACGACCACCGCCACCCGCACAGCCCCCGGCGGCAATGCCCCCGGACCCGGCCCCACCAGGGAGGGGCGGGGAGGCGACCAGGAGACCAGAAGAGAGCAGAGAGGGAGACCGCACCATGTGCAGCGGAGCCACCCCCCCAGCCACAACCCGGCCCCGCAGCCACCACGACCAGCAGCCTCAGACCCCTCCCTCCTCCCCCAGTCATCCATCCATTCATCAATCATTCCATCCATACACCCATTCATACTCGAAGGGCGGTCAGTCACCGTCCAGTGGACCCGCGCCCACTAAGGGATCCCCCGAGCCAGCGCTGACGGAGGGCATATACCCACCCCGGACAGAAGACAGAGACGGCCGCCCACCCACTGACCATCATCTGCTTCCAGTTGGGGTGTAGTGTATGTGTTTGTGTATATGTTGAAGAGATAAGTTGCATTAAAACTGGGGAGTGATGTCCTGGAGCGTCACCGTTGGTTGACAGCTGACGTCCAGGCACCACCCCCCATTCCCTACGTGTCTAATATGTATGTAAAATAAGAGGGCAGTCTACTCCGCACTAGAATTATGGGAGGGCCACAAATCTGCAGCCCCACCCATCAGATCTGGACGGAGAGACTAGCCCTCCATTCCTAAATGTAATGTGTCCTTGCAAGGGATATATTGGGCAGCGGGGGATCTCCCGGGGGTATTGGTCGTTGACGCTGAAGTTCGTGCCTTTTAATTCACGGCCATGAGATTTTAAAAGCACTTTCTGTTTGAAATCACAACTTTGCCACGATGGGTCGTGGTCGCTGGTCATCCGCTCTTTTTCCCGCCAGGCGATGAGCGCTGTGAATTTTGATGTGTCCAACTACTTCCTCCTTTATCTTCAGATTGTTTTTTATGAAGTTGTGGATTGTCGCTTCCACGTCTTCCTCAGGTTTCTCCGCGATACCCATGAAAACGAGATTGTCCCGCATGCTGCGCGCTTGCAGGTCCAGCATGGTCTCTTTGATATGTTTATTCTCTCCATTTAAACGAGCGACATCTTCAGAGAGAGTTTTCATGTGGCTCTCCAGGGCTTCGTTCGCTTTTGAGAGTTCTAGAACCGATTCGCGGATCGCTTTGAACTCCCGGTGCAGAACTTCCAACGGGCGTCAAAGCTAGTCAGACTCTGCACCTATTCCGCTTCGTACGCCACAAGAAGTCCATTCCCAGATTTCCGTTTCATCTTCAATGCCTTTGCTGATGGAAGGAGGTTTTCACTCAAAATTTTACAACACATGGCTCCATTCATTCTTTCTTTTACACGGATCAGTCGTCCTGGTCCCTTAGCAGAAAAACAGCCCCAAAGCATGATGTTTCCTCCTCCATGCTTCACAGTAGGTATGGTGTTCTTTGGATGCAACTCAGCCTTCTTATTCCTCCAAACACGACGAGTAGAGTTCACGTAAACATTGTCACATGCAGCCAAATTAATATTCACTAAGTTTTGTGGATGTCTTTATGTTTTAAGAAGCAGACGGAGGAGTTTATAAAACTTATGAAAACAAAATGAAGCTAGAACAACAAACTGGTTTAAATTATACACAACCTAAAACAAAAAATAAATGTGGGAAATGTGACCAATGTAATCAAAACGAAAACACAGACCATGTTTAATACAATGTAATAAAAATAAAAAAAGACAAAAAGAAAGACATAGAACAATTAAAAATAAACCCTAAAACCCTGGAAAATAAATTAACTTACAGTGATCGTACAAATTCATAAATATAAAAGAATCACTATCACTAAAATATTAATATTACAAAAATGTTTCATTCATTCAATTCGGGATCCAAACTACTGTTCCAGCTAATGCACCATTGAGCAAAATGCGTTCGGAGGATCCTCCCAAGCCATTGCGTTAAAGACAGGGTAGCAAGTGACCTCCGGGGGCTTTTAGAACTTGGATTGAGGCACAGCTATAAACGTGTCTCAATCCAGGTTCTAAAAGCCTCCGAAGGGTCCTTTATTTAAAAAAACGTGTTACTTACATTTAAATACAAGTTCAAGTGTGTTTTGTGTTGGTTCTATTGAAAACAAAAACGCAAAGCATTGTGAGATATCTGAGGCCATGAAGGATGGTCGCGATGCATCCTCGGAACTCAGGGGAAAGTAGGACGCATTTCAAGGGTGCAATTTAAGGACCTTTCGAGTTTTGCCAAAATGAGACGGCCTTAAAATGCATACTCGGGAGGATGCACACTTCTGGATGGGACACAGCTCTAGTGTCAGTAGGCGGCGTTACATCCTCCATATTGTTCTTTACTGTCTATGTGGGCTGAACCAAAAGCCTTGTCTAAATCCCAGTTCTGCATCTTTCAGAGGATGCAGCCTACCCAGTCTCTGAAGACTACGCTTCAGAGGATCCCCAGCAGGCTGCATCAAACATTAGTAGGGAGTCTAACCTCATTCTGACCACAAAGTTTTTTTAACTCCATGCTCCCTAGAACAAACTTTATTGTTTGCAATCAGATTTAAATAAAAGCAAAATGCAACTCGTGTATTTTCACATGAGCTGATTAGAGAAGCTAAATGTGCCCCAAGAAAGGGAACAGAAAAATTGAGATAACCAGGTTCCAGCTGTTTCTCCGGGAAAGCTGCTCCCTCTGCATCCCGGTAAAGCGAGGATAAACCTCACAGTTAATCACCACAGATATTTTTGTAAGCCAACATAATAATAAATAATCTGAGTCCAAAACTGAACAACTTCATCTCAGCTGTGCACCAGTTCCAGGAGTGTAAGGTAAATCGATCCATAGCGCCATCTGCAGAAAATCCACATCATTACATCTGTCCCAAAGCCTTTGCTTTTTTTACCCAAAAGTGTGATAAGCTCCAGCTCTTGTTTCCAGCAGAATTGCAGCAATCATGGAAGCACGCTGTCACTAATCGCTTTTCTCCGGCTGCTTTGGTCTCACACGTAATGAATAATTTCAACAAGCTTGTGCTTGTGTCACCTGTGGGCAGGAAGTGAACGCCACGTAGGCGAGACAGCTACAGGAAAGATGCTCAGCAGACAGAAAAGCTTCTGCCGATTCTCAGAGATTCTTTCAGAATATTCAACTCTGCGTAGAAATATTGTTTTAATCTGAACAGGGAATCTGTTGTATTTGGAAAATATTGTAAGATGAAATAAGAGACTTTGGTCTACTACAGCTGAAGATGTGCAAGCTTATTTTCAATGTTGATTTTGCCATTTATGTGATGGTCCCTTGCCAATGTTTCTCCTTTAAAAAATTGCCATTTTTGCCTTTATTCGTAACAGACAGAACATTTTTGGAGACAGGAAAAGATAGAGAGAAGGGGGAGGTAACCCTAACCCTCAACCACTTCGACTGTAACTGAATCCCATTTCCATGCCAGCAATCAAGCGGCCAGAGAGCGAGAATCAAAACACCCAGAAGCTTAAGGTTTGTCTGACTTTAGTGAAGCGCTTGAGTTTAAAAGTCCATGTCACATAAGGAGTTAAAAACTCGCTACACATTTTTCCACCCAAACAAACTGTTTTCATGCAAACTTTGGAAAAGAAAACACCTTTTTGTTCTCAATTGAACATGTGTGTATTGACAGCGATTTGTAGTGGATTTTAATCCACGTTTTGCACATTTTAGTCTTGTCCACATATGTCTTGAGGTGATTATGTATTTTAGGTAAAGGAAAGGCCAAGTACCAAGGTAAACATCACACCTTTCATCATCAACTTTTTTATTCAGAAAATCCTCCAGGCAACATGGTGGTTCTCTATGGCCTTTCAGTAAGAAGGTCACTGGTTCAAGGCCAGCTGGTGGCTTCATGTGTTCATGTTCTCGCTGTGCATGCGTAGGTTTCCCCAGAGTACTCTGGTTTCTCCCACAGCACTACAAACTTGCGTCAAGTTCTTTGAATTCTCTAAATTCCCTTAAGGATTGCATGTGTTTGTTGCCGCCCCTGTGATGGACCGGTGACCTGTCCGTCCAGGGTGTACCCCACCCTTCACCTAAAGTGCACCCAGAAAAGGAAGGAGTGGTAAAAGAAAATGAGGTTAATATTATGCAGCTCAGTAGGTAGCAGTAGGTAGCACTGTGGCCAGTGTGGCCTTCCAGTTAAAAGGTTGTCGGTTTGAGGCTCGCCGGTGACCTTACTGGAAGGAGTTTGCATGTTCTCCCCATGCATGCGTGGGTTTGCTCTGGTTTTCCCCACAGTCCCGAAAACATGCAGTTAGGAAAACTGAATAATCTAAATTCCCTTTAGGTGTGAGTGTGTTATGCCCTGCCGTGGAAAAGTTGGAAAATGAATCAATTTTGAATACTGTCATAATACTGGGGTAAATAAACACCACATAAACACTGGGGTAAATAAACTTTTATCTAGCAGATTTTGCGACTACGTGCATAGCAGCGATACGGTGTGACGCTCGTAAAGAGCTCCGCCTCCGGCGTGTTTTGCGCATGTGCAGGAACAGTAAGCGGAAGAGAGCGGAACACGCAGTGAAGTCGGATGTTTGTTTGGTTGTGTTCTGAGGTACAATGAGCCCGTGAAGCCCCGGTAAAGACGTGTTTTCTCGCTGCCGTGCATTCATGTGCTCGTGATGGCGTGGGGGGTGTGCAGCAGAGCTCTGGTGTGGATTATAACAGCGCTCGTGTACGAGCTGATGGCGGTGAGTGTGAAACGCTGCTCGGATCGATTATCTCTGATCCTCTGTGACACGCGGAACTCTCGCGGTCCACCGACGTGCAGCAGCGGAAGAACACGCTCTCCCGACCCGCGGCCTTCTCTTCCTTTACCAGACTGGAGAGGGACCCGCGATATCTGGGTGCATCGCGATGTGCTCTGATATATCGACGTGTGCGCTGTCCATCTGCCTGCGATCTTCAGCCATCGAAACCTTCTCGCAGGGCACGTTGATGAACAGCATCCTCTGGTCCACGGCAGAACCAGTGTCAGCAGAGCCTGGGAACATCTGGTGCCTCCTGCAGCTGTCTGTGGCTTTCTGCAAGCAGCAGCTTATGGGGCGCACACTGCTGAAGAGCTATGTGCCGGATGCAGGAAATGTTCATATGGTTCACATCTGCTTTGAGGTGTATGGCACTAGATGAAAACCTGAAGAACCTCGAATCGTCTTCCATCTAGAGCCCCTGGCTCTTGTGCGTGCAGA
Organism: Danionella cerebrum; assembly: GCA_007224835.1. NCBI lineage: Eukaryota > Metazoa > Chordata > Actinopteri > Cypriniformes > Danionidae > Danionella > Danionella cerebrum. The sequence goes on from SRMA01025268.1 coordinate 59,865, forward strand.
CACTGTGCCTTTGGTGCTTCTCGGAGACACACTGAGCCACAATGCCCAGCGCAGTTATTTTGTTCTGAATCTTCTGGCGTGGGAAAGATCGATGCACTCGAGGAGAGCTGGGAAATGAGCGTTGTGCTGGGAGCTCTGGATTTGTTGTTGATTAACATGTTAGCCTCTTTCCTCAGGTCAGCAGTTTCCAGAACCATGAAAGCTTCTCGTGAACTTATTGAAATGATCTAAATGAGCGAAGAGAGAGTGCTTTTGGGACTGAGAACAACTCTTTAGTAAGAGTTTGTGCAGAGGTCAATGCGTCTGTATAAACATTTTGATCTTGATATCATTACGCATAACCTGCATGAGGGGAAGGGGGGGGGGTTGTGACTGCTATTACTGTGTTGATGTGGTGAACTTTAGAGTGAGGTATTATTTGAGGTTGTAAAAGTTGTTTTTTAGAGCGCTTGGTAAAGTTTGAGGATGTGTTCCCAGATTGAACCTGATGTGCTGTTTGTGCAGGGTCCTTGCAGTGGCAGCACCTTGTCCGTCCCTGAAAGTCTGCTGTTTGTGTCCACGCTGGACGGAAACCTTCATGCCGTCTGCAAGAGCTCCGGAGCCATCAAATGGACCCTGAAAGAAGGTTGGTTGGCCCATAACTGTTTTTACTCTGGAATCCCTGCGGGACACAGCTTGTGTGCAAGGTGTTCTCCTGCTGTGGCTCGGTTGTTATGGGTCCGCTCGTGCTCCGCTTGCTAACGGTTCGTGCCTTGTCCCTTGCTGTTATGATCAAGGAATCAAACCTCATCTGTCCTCCTGGCTTCCATATCAGAACTTGAAAAACAGAACGGTTTGAAGCTGCACTCAGCTCCTTTCAGAAACAGGGTTCAATAACAAGAAACGCCTTAAACATTTAAATAAATGTTTAAAACTCTGCATCAGAGGTTCTAGAGTAGAACCAGGGAAGCTGCTCATATCCACGGCTCTCCTCACAATTATCATATCTCTTGTGTTGCATCATGGGAAGGGTGAGCCAGACTCTTGTTGGCCCTCTGGCTCACAATATCAGCTCCACTTGCCTTCAGAGGGACGGTTCCGAACGAACTCTAGAGCTGATTGTTTGTGGTGAGAACATGATGAAACTGATCTGAACTAAAACAAATGGAAACGACAAATTCGCGCTTGGCAAAACATGGATGGTAGGCGACTGTCGAGGCTTTTACTTCTGCGAGGAGCTCGTTGTTTGAAGGGGAAGCTTGGAAATGTTTGATTTCCAAAGATACACGGCTGTAGATGCTGGCGTGGGTTGGAAAAAAAGAGAGGGGAAACTAAAGCGTTTATCTTTTGTTCTGCAGATCCTGTTCTACAAGTCCCCACGCACCTGTCAGAGTAAGCTCTCCTTCCTTCCTTCAGTTCATGTCTGCGGCCTCAGGGATGTCGTGTTCTGGATCTCAGCGTGATCATGCTTGTTCAGCGAAGAACATCCTGCAGTTTGATGCTCCACTTCTTCTTAGAGCAGGATAGTGAATATGTGGCTCATACAGAGGAAAAGAGGTTTTTGACCCCCCTGCTCGCCCTGCAACAGCAATGTCGCAAATCACTGTGTTGTTTGTAAACGAGTGAATTCCATTGTGTGGCACGATATAAGAGTCTGATGCAAACCATCAATGATGATGCAGCAATATCAGCGGTTATGCTAATCAATCAAAAAGTCTCAACGAAACACCATTAGTAAGATAAACACACTCGCAGCACACACAGGCATCTCAGCACTGCAACATTCCTGCAACATCGTACCAAAGCAGCATTATGTGTGGTGGAAATGTGCCTTCACCTGAGAGAGAGGGAGAGGGAGAGAGAGGGAGAGGGAGAGGGAGAGAGAGAGAGACCATCTTGAGGAAACAAACAGCACAGAAAACTAGAGAGTAAAAAGAAGAAGCTTCTTTATTGATGATTCACCGTGAGAAGACCTCCGTGATCTTAAACATGTGATGAGCTTTTTAGGGCTCGAGCACTACAACCCTGCGTAGAGACCCTGTTGTAATTGATCAATGAACAGCTCCTTTGTTAAATATCCAATCAGTGAGCGCTAAAGATAGAGGAGGGTGGGACTTCCTGTGTTTCACTGAACCAGAGATGAATGGTCAGCGCTTCTTAAACCCATGCTTTGCTGACGAATAGATGGAACAGAACAGTAGGGATAAGTGTCTCTGTGTGCCAGCGATGTAATTATGCCAAAGGAAACATGAAACACGAGCGCTCTTCTGCTCCATCTTCAGACAGCTGCTCCTGGTTTCAGGACCCCTGGATTTTGCCGGCCTTAAATCCCTCTCTTCCTGCGCTGATCCCCCTACCGCTGAAGAAGCTCATGCCCACCGCACTAAGATTGTTTACTTTATAGGTTACATTTTTGTAGATGTCTCAATGTTTGATTCACATTGGATTACGAAGCTTTTGGACTTCGGTAAACCATGTAAATGAAGCAGCTCTGTCTTAGGAACATTTTTTTCATGCAGTATAATGGAAATCTCTGAAGCATTCAGTCTCTCGCAGCAGTAGTTACAGATTAATCTCAACGGATAGTTATTTTTTAATATTCAAATATAAGGGTTCAATGTTGTTTGTTTAGCTCTGATTAAGAGCCGGGATGCAGATCAGTGATCAGTCAGAATCTTTTGTGTCTCGCCCAGACCCGCATTTCTCCCGGACCCCCATGATGGCAGCCTGTACTCTCTGGGCGGAGCAAACAGCGAAGGCCTGATGGTGAGAGATGGTGCTGAAGCTTCATGTTGTGCTCAGAGCTTCCCGTAATGTTTTCTTCATATGCTCATGTTGCAGAAGCTGCCGTTCACCATTCCTGAGCTGGTGCAGGCCTCACCGTGTCGCAGTTCTGACGGCGTGCTGTACACCGGTGAGCTCTGCTTTTTAAGCATGTTTCAGCGTTTCGTTATCTGACTAAAGGGTTCTACACACCTATGAGTTTTTTTAATGCACGGGCCTAAATTCCACTGAGCTAATGGAACTATACACAACGTTTGGTCATGTCTACAGCCGGGAAAAGCAGCAATAAACGGTGAACGAGAACCAAATGAGGAGCTGTGCTCCCAAAGGAGAAACAAAACCAGGACTCTTCATGATTCGACACTCGCAAGAAAGATTTGAAAACAGCTCGAGGTCACGTGTGCCACACTGAAGCGCAAGACTGAGGTTATCAAAAATAAGAACGCACAAGTTTTAAATTCATTTGTTCGAATCAACCAAAAGAAACCCCCTTTGAACTGAAACCACTATTTATATTGCCGTCTATATCTGTGTATCTCTGTAACTTCCTGTTGCTCTGGATGTGGCTCTCATTGGCTACAGATAATCACAGATATTATTATACTCACCGACACACCGATATTGTAGTTACACGAACCCAGATGTGCTTGTGATTCTGATCATAAACTCGAAATCTGGGCTAAAATCATGCATCTGAAACCGGTTTTAAAGAGAAGTGGTTTGTTTTCCAGAAAACAAATAGTTTGGCTTTTAATTGACAGATAAGCAATCGCTCGTCCTCTTCTCTTTCTTTATTAACACGCCTCACACAGTGTGAATTGCTTCTGCGCCACCGTGTAGAATGGAGTGAAATGCAGTTCACTGAAGCGCCATCTAGTGTTCAGGAGAGGGGCTGTGCACTAATTTTTTAAACGCAAAAGAAAGACGCATGAGGCTGATGAGGCAAAAGTGATGCATACATGTGTGGGAGGTATGCTCAGTTAGAACATGTGAGCTTACATCTCGTTGACGTGCGCCATGATGGAATCATTCGCCGTTTTCTAATTACCCACAATGCCTTGCATACAGACATGCCTTGTCATGCGGTGAAGCATTCGCTAAAAAGGTTGTGGCAGCCACAGTTTTCCTCGCAGAATGCATAAATACAAGGATAATAACATCAGAGAAGCACAAACGCGTGTCTCGAACGCCCTGTACAATATCACATATTTTTGGGGCACCTGCCACTTTTACTGCCACTGCCATGCAAAGGTTTTGCCAAAACTGGTAAAATGTTCACTTTCACTTCCGCCACAGAGATTCGAGATTGGAACCTCCCGGATGTAGGTTATTTCTTGAGTTCTCCTCACAACGGCTCTTCCCGTTTTCTCTCTGAAGCTGCTTCTGTCTTCTGCTTGGTGCAGCAGGGTCTCGCTGTCTCCTGCAGGAGGTCCCAGGAGACCCTAAGTTTAACAAGAGTCTTCTGACCCTTGGGAGTGTTCCACCCCGTTGCTAAACCTCATGTGTGAATATTCACAGGGAACCGTCCCGGAGGTAGTTAAAGTGTTTCTGACGAGTGGAAGATGGTAATCTGGAGAGTAGCTCACGTGTGGTGCCTCTGAGAGGGTGCTGTGACCCGCAGCTTCCAGGAATGACCCCTTGGCGTGTTTGAAGAGGGTCCGGGGCTGTTTGCACACCCCCCACCCCCTGCTCACGTTTGCTCTTTCTGCTGTAGCTTTAAAGTCTGGAAACTTTTCTTCTGTTCTTTCAAGAGCAATTTTCCATCAATTGGTTTTTGTTGTTAATCCTCGCTCCTGAGGTAACCATGCACACACCCAGGACGTGCTGCACAACCTCTAGAGAGCCCTGAGGACTGCTGCCAGTCTCTCGTGAGCATGTAACTTATGCCAACATGTCGTTTGTTGAACCAGGTCGTTCCCCTCCGCTTGCTGATGCTTGTGTGTGTTGCTCCCCAGGGAAGAAGCAGGACATGTGGTACGTGGTCGACCTGCTGACCGGTGAGAAGCAGCAAACCCTGACCTCCTCCTACGCCGAGATGCTCTGTCCATCCTCATCGCTGCTCTACCTGGGGCGCACCGGTAAAGAGAACCTCAGATCCGCTTCTGCGTTTGAGCACCCCTCTGTTTCCCTCGGTCACTTCCTCTTTAGTATCATCTTTTGGTCAGACAAGAAGTGGTCAAATTTATTGTTCTTTATTGTTCTGGTCTTCTGCCATCAGAGACCAATGTTTCCGTCAATATTTTACATTAATGGTTTGGCAGAAGCAGAAGACATGCACTTCAAGGAATGAACACATTTCATTTATTTTTGCTTTCTGTTCGGTTCAAGCCCATAACCTTTGAGTTGCTAGCGCAGACGGAGCCTCAGGAGATAAGAAAGAGTTTTATGGTGTACAGGTCTACAGCTGGGACACGTTTGTTAGCATCTGGTGATGTTAGCATCTAGCATCCGGATAAACTGTGCCCTTTCCTGAGGCTAGGGGATTGAGCCACATAAATGTCCAGGAGCTGCTCAAACTTCTTCAGTCCTTCAAATGAAAGTCACTTTGGCTGGAAACGGTTCGGTTTTCATCACAAGGCAGATTTATTAAAACAAAAAGCTCTGCTTCAGTGGAAAACCAAGGAGTTTCTTACCCATGGTTAACCCATGATTGCGCTTGTGATGGCTTCACCTGATCTGGGAAGCACCACTTGCTCAAAGAAAAAGACGTTAGAGCTAGTGGCCTCTGAGATAATACTTGACTAAATGAATGACGACTGGAGAAGGTTTCATTCCATGTTTCAACAGTCGCTGCTCTACGTGCTCAGTCCGCTCAGTCCGAGAGAACTCGCTTACCTGCAGTGAGGTGGAGGGCTCCTTCTCGCCCAAAGTCACTCAGACTAATCTATTTAAAGTTTTTGCTACCATGCAAACGTTTCATTTTTGTTTGTTTAGCACAGTTTTTGGTTTTAGGTGTGTTGTGTTTTTTTCCATGCGTTTATTGTTTATTTTGGTTTCTGGGGAAAGAAAAAATAAAAACTCTACTGTGGAATACTCCTGCCTTCACCTCATCTTACCAGAGAGCCTATTCATCCTCTTTTTTTAAACTTAATCACATGCTAATGGATAGTTAACTACTAATAAATAAACCAATCAACAGAAATGTTGACGTTTTGTTGATGTTGAGCGAAGATGAGGTTATAAAGATAAACGTAAAGAATCCTATAGTTATGAGCCATCCCACGTGTCCCTGGGACTTTACATGTCTAAATAAGCATTTTATTACTAAACAAAGTGTACTACATACTATTCTCATTGCAAAATTAATCTGTAACATTTAAATTATTGATAGAACCTTTCGTTTGCATTGATATGTAAATCTTCCATTTAAAAGTATAATGTTTGCTTCAAATACTTTTATTTACACTAATATCTTTACTTAGATTAAAAAAAAAACATTTTAGTCATGTCCACAGAGATGTACTCAGTTCTGTTTTTCAGTAGGAAGTTGTATTACTTGGATCTTTAGAATGCCATAGTAAGAGCAAAGCAAGTTCGTATTTACATATTTGTTTAGTTTGTGGTGAGCGTCCTTTAAAAAATACTCAGTGTTTCAGAGATTTAATAGTGTAGAAATGCACATATTTGGTAAATAAGTGAATTTGCAGAATTTCCTGGTTCTATAATCACTTGCGCGGCTGGCTACTCCTGGTTTAAACCTTTGGGATTTATTTGATCTGGGGTTCTATCTTCCAGGTCCTCGTCTTGTTCACCGAATTAAATACGAACGTAATCTGCTCTTGAACGTGGCGTTTCTTGCCGAACATGATTAACATTGTACAAGAACCACGAATGCTTTGGGTTTAGTGATGTGTCTGGAACCTCTCCTGCAGAATACACGATCACCATGTACGACACCAAGAGCCGAGAGCTGCGCTGGAACGCCACATACTCTGACTATGCCTTCACCCTCCCAGACGAAGACACCCAGCACAGTGAGGCCTGCTTCAAGTGCTCTCTGCCGGCGAGCCCTCGGTTTCTCAGCTCCGCGTTCCTCTCTCACAGATATGGCTCACTTTGTGTCGAACGGAGACGGGCTGGTGGTGACGGTGGACCGAGAGTCTGGTGATGTGCGCTGGGTGCAGAACTACAACTCTCCGGTGGTGGCCGTCTACATCTGGCAGCGAGAAGCTCTGCGCAAGGTCCCGCACACCAACGTCGGTATCGAAACCCTGCGCTACCTGACCTTCCTGTCTGGAGAGGTGGGCCGCATCACGCGGTGGACCTATCCCTTCCCTCCGGGGAAGAAGACCAAAGACAAGCTCATGTGAGATGATGCTCTCTGTTTCTGGTTTAGTGTAATTTTCTCTTCTGTTACCCTGAAAGCAACAGCTGCATGTCAGTAAGCTTACTGCGGATTGGTTGTGGTGTTCATCATGTAAAAAAAGCCCTTCACTGTCTCAGGTTCATCACTGTCCCTGAGCTCCTGGTCTCAGACAGGGTGAAGGCAGAGTGTCGTGGAAATAACCTCAAGCATCAGGATTGCAGCACGTTATAAAACCAAAGCACAAATTTTCCTACAGTTTGCAGAAAACCCAGAGATGATGTTTATGTTGGTCTTTTCTGACTGGTTGCTATCTAGTGGTACCACTAAAGGAATGTTGGGAAATAGCTGAGATTGCTGCAAAATCTTAACTTAACCTCTTAAGCCCGAGAGTCCCCGGTACCGGGGACTTGCCCCCTTGTGCGTTACATTTTCACTCATAGCTCACTAACCCTGAGAATAACCCACACATATTAAATACTGTTGTGTTCAGCGGAAACTCCTCTAAAAACGAATCTAATTCAATTTCATATCCGTTAACCACAGCTCGAACGCCATGCAAATAAACAACAACATGTCCGGAGTATAATTCATGACCAAGTTTTTGTTTATGTGCGATATGTATCCACAATATAAACGGAAACACCAAAACCATGGCATCAAATGAAAGCTAACAACCAGCTGAATCCAGCGATATGCAACTCATTTACATTGCATGAAGTATTTCAGAGCAGGGAGCGAAAGTTCCCCGAAAAAACGCCAGCGAAAACCAAGCAAGCATGTAAATCTTGTCTTACCTTTGCCGTTTTTTCAACAAAAAGTTATTTCCATAGCGATAAAAGTCCGTTTGTTGTTATGTCCGGTCGATAGCTTCGCGGAAACTCCATTTTGGATTTTTTCTGTTGCTCCGTGGTCTCATTACGTCACCAAATATGGAATGACTCCCCGTGCGTAAGAGGTGGTCTCTCCACGCTGCGCGTCGTGTGATTTGTCGGCGATCCCGTCAGTCTCAAAATGGTTGAGCTCATTGGCTTCCATAGAATCAGAGCTTTCCAGCGATATATAGAGCTCCCGGATTGGACAGATGGTCGGGGGGTAGGGACACGCAGAAGCTCGAACGTCGAAAGCGTTTGTGAATGAAAGGTTCCCAAAAGCGCAGCAAGATGGGGTAAATGAGCTTCCACCCCCCTTTTACAGCGTTTCTTTAGGAGTTTTTTTTGCTGAAATCATGTCCCGTAAGCAAGAAAAGAAGACTATGAACGTAGCTGAAGCTTTGGACAAGATTTTTTCCATATTTCAATTATTGTGCCAAATTGTGCCAAACTGTGCCAACATGGATTACGCCTGAACTTTGTTCAATCAAAACCTTTACAGAATATTAGTTTCTTGTAGTATGAACACCAAACTTGCTACAGATGTCCTTGACATGAAGTGGTTACAATTGATTGTGTTTATTTGCTTCGTTATAAGTAAAATAAGGAGATATTGGAAGGAAACATGTGTTTTTTTTTTTTTAGGCGGAGTTAATTTTTTGGCCATTCCAACATCAATTACTCTTACCCAGTGTTCTTGACTGTCAAATTAACTCATCCACACCACTCCCCAAGAACCTATCTTCATTTTGATACCAAGATTTGCAGTTTAGGCCTTGTAAAAGCTGAGAAATGCCTTAAAAAGTAAAAGTATAGGATTTTCGGAAAATAGGCCTCAGGGCTTAAGAGGTTAACATGGGTTTCATGGACTTCAACTTCAAACTTGCCTCGGTTGTGGTAAATTTAAAATAAATTTGAAACTGCAATGAAAATATCTTTGAGATGAAGGATCTTAGAGCAATGTGGACCTTTTTTAATTTATAGTAATAAAATAATTTTTTTAAGACATCAACTCCCTAGCATCCAAACTATTTACCCTAGCAACCACATTTTCTGAACCTAATCTCAACTTTGGTTAATAATAGAGACACGGGGGTTGGTGTGTGTGTGTGGCTTACAGCGACATTGGGAACGTTATATTATGTCATACTCCCAGTGGTGTAAAGAGTACTGAAAGATCATACTCAAGTAAATGTACTATTACTTGCCAAAAAAAGAATGTAGAGTAAAAATATATGTTTAAATATGACTCAAAGTACGAGTAATCCTAAATGAGATTCCCACAAATCTTCGGAGGCTTCTTAGCACAGTGCTCTTCGTCGAGGAAATGTTGATGCAGGGATGCCCAGCCTAAAGATGGCGTTTGCTGTACAATAGAGAGAGAAAAGAGAGGAGGGAGGGAGAGTGAATCTCATTTTTGAGCGAATCGTTTCTTTATATGCAGTTTGATTGGACTGTAGCACTGTAGAAAAATAAGACATTAAAAATAATAATAAATATAACTGCAAGCAGTAATGTGGGGCCAAGCATCTAGTAGGCAAAACGTGAGCAAAGTACCATCAAAAATGTAAACCAGAGACATGAAATCAACTCAAGAAATCGAAATCAAGTGCTATTTAAAATTTTATACATTTTGACCATTAGGTGGCGCTCTTAGTAACTTTTGTTTTGGGGTCAGTCTTTGGCACTGATGACTCACAACAAATTTGGTGTCAATATTGCAAACGGTTGCAAAGATACAGCTTTGGACTCCACTCGACGTGTGATGGGAATTTTCCTATGTAATACTTCTATCTAGTGGTCATTTAGAGAAATGTAATTTAAGAAACTTTTAAGAGCACACGTCATACTTCAGTCTTGAGGGGGATTAAGTTGAGGTGGGAACGGAGAATGACTCTTCACTCTTCCGGCACTCTCTGGCCTGACTCTTGGCTCTCTTTCTTTCTTTCCTTCTTTCTCTCTCTTTCTCTCTCTCTCTCCCTCTCTCTCTCTCTCTCTTTTTCTCTCTCGTTTTATTCCTGGCTTGCATTAGGAATATGCGATAAACCACGTTCTTCTACGTTAGTCACTTGTGATGGAAATGCGTTGAGACTGTTAAATCTTTATAATAAATAGCCACATTTGCTGTGTTCTCTCTCAAATGGTCTCCAGTGTTTATTATCAATTGAGAAGGTATATTTTTACCATAACAGACATCATGGTGCTTATCGAAAACGGTAACTGTAATCAGCACGCTATGAATAACTTTTTGCCAGCAAGGTCTAAGGATGTTCCGGTTCAAATTGGGTGAGAATCTGACAAACGGTCTGGGTGGAGTTAGAAAAAGTAAGGTTTTCAGCCAATTCAACATGGCAGACAGGAAGTTCAATCAACTATGGTAAATTTTATATCTATGTTCTCAGCTCAAGCTAAGGAACAAAACTGGATGGGATTTTTGACAATAGGCTAAAGCTAGCAAAAGTTATTAGCATTTTTCTAAATTGGTTCATATCTTTAGACCACAAGGTGGCACTGACGTAAAATTTCAGAGTCCCTTCAGAGCATGGTGGCAAATATGCTCAACAACTTTCAGAATTGTACATTAAAGCATGTTTGAAATACAAATTTTTTTGACATAATTCAAAATGGCAGATGCCCAAAATGGCTGAAACAGGAAAAATGGACATTGTTCGAATCGGCTTGATGCTCCAAACGCACTGATACCAATTTCATGATTTTTGGACAAACGGTTTGGGAAATACAGGCTGAATTGACAGTTTTTTTTATATCTCCGGACCACTAGGGTGCAGAGCGATGAAACACTGCATTTTAAAATCTACTCCTTAATTTACAATTTCTGAGGAAAACTACTCCATTACAGTAATTAGAGTATTTGTAATTAGTTACCATATTTTTCGCCATATAAGACGGACCGGCATATAAGACACACAAATTTTAAATGAGGAAGATCTATTAAAAAAAAGGTTCTCAACCAAATACTGTAGTAAAATATTTTATATCGAAAGTTACCAGCAGTTTAAGAACAATTATATGCCAAACATGTAACATGAACAGTCAGTAAAGTCACCGTTCAGATCGGTACCAGTACGTTTTTTCTTTGCTCCCACTCATCACTCTAAAGTCCACATTCGTTATCACCATCACTGTTCCAGTGCAACATTGCCCCCACATTAGTAATACCGTAAGAGCCAGTAACATTGTCACTACATTACTAATAATAGCCAGTAACATTGTCACCACATTACTAATAATAGCCTAGTAACATTGTCACTACATTACTAATAATAGCCAGTAACATTGTCACCACATTACTAATAATAGCTGGCACAATGCAGCTGCTTACCTGCTCCTTACGATTCGCGCTATGGTAGGATCGACGAGCAGAGATGAGTGATGACGTCAGCACGCACCGCCGGGTGTACAAATATGGCCGAACGGCTCCAGAGCTAGGCCGAAGCCGCGGCCTCTCTTACGCCTCTCCTACGGCCGTGACCGCCCTCCGCTCCAGCGCTCTGCATTCGCCTTATAAGACGCACCAAGTTTCCCCCTCAGTTTTGGGGAAGAAAAAGTGCGTCTTATATGGCGAAAAATACGGTACTCCACTGGTTACTCCCCATAGTAACCACACAGTTAGCAAACAATCTGGCATATCATCTTACAAGAGAGTTTGTTTATTTGTTTACTCCATAGCAACCAGGCCTTTACCATTGCAACCAAAAGAGCAGATCTATGTCCGCTTTAGAAAATTGTAGGAGCGTAAGACTTGGTTTACATCACTCATAGCGAGAAGGGAACCTTTTAATGACTTCATTGATTTTTTTTTTGTGTGACTAACAGACTGTTTACCCCAGAAACTGGTAAAAAAAAAAAAATCAAAGATTGATGGGGTAAAGGTTTTATCGCTCTTGGTCACAAGGGGCAAATTTTTAAAAACAGAAATTTTACAAGCCGACATCAAAGTTTGTCTAGCCAAAAATGTTATTTTATAGTAAACCATTGGTCACCCTGATGTTATCTCTCTGACAGGTCCACACTCTATGTAGGGAAACACTCCTCTGGACTGTACGCGTCCCCCTCGCTGGTGCATGACGGCGTGACTGTAATGGTGAGTTACCTCTCAACACTTCCAAACCAAATGACCTTCAGCATCACTGCAACAGTTTAATGAGAGAGAAAACGATCACAATATCACATAATTACACAGGAAACCACATGTTCCCTATTTTCAAGAGAAGATGCTCAATGCTTTCCAACGCCGTTTCAAAGGTACAGGAACAAACAAATACAAGATCATGTTGTGATCTCTCCTTCTGACAGAACAGCACTAGATGTGTGTGGTCCCGCGTAGAGAACAGCATACAATTACCTAACAGCAGGTGCAAGAGGTCCTGGTCTAGGCTTACAAAGGAGCACCTTACATGCAGTGGATCTTAAACACCAGGGCTCTAGACTAACTTTTTGCACTGGTTGCACTGGTGCGCCTAAATTTTTTTCTTAGGTGCACCAGCACAAAAGTTAGGTGCACCCAAATTTTCAACTGCATCACATTTAACACCCCATTTTCACAAGTTCACTTTTTTTAGTTATCTATTTATTTATTTATTTTAAATCACTGTCCATATAGACAATATTGACTTGTAAATGATTAACTAACAACCTGGTCAATATAAAGTTCTTTATTTGAAGCACAATTCCACAAGAAAGGTAACTAAAACTTACTGAAAAGATGTTTAAAGTGCTTTACTGAGCTGAAATTTAAACTTTAAACTGATTTTGGTCCCTAAGAGCAGCAAATACAAATAAAAACGATAATACCATTTACTACCCAGATCAAGAGTTTATAATGCAGCCTATTTATTTATTTTTCATTTTTTAGTGTCAGAATATTATGGTTAATGCAGTAACGAGACGGTAGGCATATTATTGACATAGGCTCCATGACATGACATGGCTTACCTTGGGCATGAGCATGCTCGACCTCACTGTGTTCAATAATATATTCATCGGTCTTCCTTTCCGCAAGACTCGAACGTACACAATGATGCATTCCTTTGTGCCGATATATGTGTCTCCGTCGATCAGGAATTCCATGTACGCACTGTTCACAATTTGCACAGACGTCTTTTTTTTTTCAATGTATCTGCGATGACTCCTATAAATTGGGTGCGCGTGACATCATTGCTGTACGTCGGGTTTGCGTTCAAGCCATTTTTCTTCATAAGAATTATTTCGGACTTGAATTTAGTGAAGGGGAGTTCTTCTTTTGCAATATTGTAGGCAACGTTAAACTTAATTCTCATCTCGGCCTCGTCTGATGATCTGTTTGCAGCTGCCTGCCGCTGTAAAGGTACGTTCACATCGAACGCGGTTCGCGCGGTAAGCGCGGAGGGTTTCCATGTTAAGTCAATGCAAAGACGCGTTTGCGCGCGTCTGAGGCTTCAGCGGCGCGGTAAACGCGAATTGAGCGGCGCGCTTGCCGCGATAGGCGCGTATTGAGCCGCATGAATGGGTGATACGCGTGTTGTGAGCCGCGCGCAGGAGGCGGACCGGCCGTAGACGGAGTTTAGTTTTTTTTTACCCCTCGAACGACGGGTCGCACCGGTGCAACCTTTGATTTTTTTTTGTCGCACCATTGAGAAATTAGGTCGCATATGCGACCAAATTGGTCGCACTCTAGAGCCCTGAAAGTGGTTCGAGATTTTCACCCACTAGAAGTCTTGACCGCCTCCAAAAGCAAGTAAGTTCAAGTAAGTTATTATATGCGAAAAAAAACTTCTCCTAATGCAGCCATTTCCATTTTTCTTTTGATATTTGGCGCCAGTTTCTCAGGAAGTGATGGATGGAAACGGTGTGTAATTCACTAAAATTTTATACGATATTGCAGTTTTGCGCATAAATGTAGTTTACATCTTCGGATGTAAATATATCTGATGACAATCTCAAGAGCTCTGTTCAGGGCAGTCTTCATATTATCATTAACTGACGAACACCTTAATTACTGTCCCAATACGTCGATTCAAAACTATGTAGCAAGCACATACCAATCATGTCGATGAAAAATTGGTACAATGAATGCTGTGTTGGTAAAATAACATGTTTACGTCATTGTTTACGGCACTATACCCGTAATAATCCCTTGGTCTATTTAGGGCTGGGCAGTATAACGAGTTCTGGGGATATATTGATATGATTTCTCAATGCAATGCAGGTTTATCCAATATCATTCATGTCGATATGACGTGCGTCTTTGGAGTGCGAAACTTCAACCTGCACCGGCATCGTCCATCGACCAGCCCTCCCCCGCCAAAGCAGCATCCCGCTTGCACAGTGTTGGGAAGTTTCTGACCTCATGCGCTGTTTAAATAACTCTGCTTGGATATGATGTTGTAGAAATGTGGTTTGCTGGGAGTTTGTATGTAAACTAGTGTTTTGGGACTTGTAGTTTGGATATTATGGGAAATGTAGTGTGTAATGACCACGAGCCGCAAGTGAAATAGAAGTTGTTAGAAGAATTTATTAATCTATTTCAAATATTGTCGAGGGTTAAAATCAGGTGTGTTTAATTTTTCAAATGGTGCTTTGTAGACATTTTTAACCGATTTTAAGTGTTTTGGGCAATGCCCGTTTGGTTAGCATAACTGCTGATATTGCTGCAGCACCATTTGTTAGGCAGCAATGCTCTCTTAAAAGTTGGATGTATTAACAGTTTAAACCTGGTGATTCTTGATTCATTTTGTCCTTGGAGAAGATTTGATATTACAAAAAAAAGACACAAGCAACTCCTTAAATTATAGGCTATAGTAGATTTACCACTACACTGGGCTAGAGTAAAGGCCTTTTTAATAAACCAAAACATTTAAAGTTATTTTTAGATACTATGTTTGATCTGCTCATATACAGTATGTCAAAAGTCAAGCTTTGGGCAATGGTACCAAAAAGAAAACTCCTGAGACCAAAACCTCAAACAGGAAGTTCAAAGTGGGCAATACTAGAAAAATAACTCAATTACATCCTGGACACCACAAATCAACACAGTATGTATTATTCTATTTTAAGCTATGTAATCAACTGCATGGAAGTAGAGACACCAGAAGCCTCCAGTAAGCGTTTCTGGCTCGCAAACAAAAAAGGAAACATGTCCAGACAAGGCCTTCAAACAGAACGGAGGCTGTGTAAAGTCTAAAGACGAATAAACAGAAAAACATTTAGTACACCCAAAACTACTGCACCCCCGAGATTCCTGGGATCAAATATAAAGGAGACATAAAAGCAGCCACTTGTAAATGTAATCAAAGTTGAAGGTATCAGGGATCACTGCACTCTAATGTGTCATTGCTTTTCAATGGGAACTGGGTGAGAAATGCCCCACATAAAAGACAGTGATGGCCTTCAAAAGCCACAAAGAAAGAACGGCCCTTTGACAAAAACTAAAGAGAATTGTGATCAGGATTCTGTTTCACATCAGAAATGATCCAATTTCTCTCCTACCACAAACCCAGCAGGAAACACACTAAAAAGAGCTAAAAGAGCTCCCAAACTGGGACCAATTCCGTAACATTTTTTCAAAAATCCCTCATTCACATTCACAATCAGCCAGCAAACCACCCTTTCTTAGCCCCCTATTTCACCCCAAACAAAGCCAGCGCCTCCATCCAAATAGGGAGCTCACTCATTACCCCACAACATCCATTGTTTACAAAAACATTTTGTTGAAAGCATTGAGCGCTAGGTCATCACACTGAGTCATTAGGTTCCAGCCATGTTTTAATTATTATATTATAATATAAAATCATGTTCACAGGCTTGCTCTATAATCAACGAGAAATAAATTAATCAAAAATGGACTGCCAATATATTCATCTTCTATAAAAAAAATTACTTTTATGCTCAAAATCTATTACATATATATAAACAAATAAATCTGACAGACAAATAACACACATCTGATTGTCTGTGTCGTATAGAGACAAAAAAAGTTATATTTTTAACAAAATATATTGAAATTTTCCTCTGACAAGATATAGTAAAATGCTACCAAAGGTGTGCTGTATATCTAAACATAAAAATGTTGACAATTGTGACCAAAATGTCTTTGTTAGTGATAATTCATGTAAATATCAATACAACATGTTCTCAAGTAATAATTTTCTGATGTCATAATGAATAAATATTTAGAAAGATTTGAGGAGTGATACTTGATACTTTGCATGATAATTTAGATATAAAAAAACAGAAATGTAAAATATCAAAGACATCTTGATTGAAATGTTTGAGGAAATTCAATCTATATTTAAATTTAAAGTGAAGCTTTCACGTCACAACATTTGATAATTTAAGATATTGGTACATTGGTAATTTAAGATACAGTGGTACCTCGAGATACGAATGCTTCGAGTTACGCAATGTTCGAGATCAAAAGGTCTCGAGGGAAAAATTGTGTTTCGAGATACAAAAAAAATTCCAAGATACGAAAAACACCAACAGTTCTGCTTTATTATCCGCTTGATAAGTCTGATGTCGCTCTACGCTTCCGGGTCCTAGCACTCCTTTCTCCCATTGCAGACGGTGATAAAAGGGGCTGATACGCTTTAAAACATTTTAAATTAAGCTTAACATTTATGTATAGATTACTAATAATGTACTATAACAAAAGTTAGAGTCAAGGTGTGGTAAAAGAAATAACGTTTATAACGTGAAAAGTGCTGTTCTGTAGCGCAACCTCAAAACCCTGTTCTCAGAAGTGCCTTCACACACGCTCGGTACTGTCTAGGCTTGTGATTGAAACAGCGTTGCTGTTAGTAATTCTCGAGAAAATTAACTTTGATCCGTGGTGCCGTAATGTTTTCTGCATCTGTTCCACCTCCTCTGACACATCGCTTCACTCAAGGTAAGGTTTCACATTTGTGTACATATTACGTATTGTGCATGTGTTTTATTCTGTTTTATTATCATTTATTACAATACAATGTGTAGATAAAAGGATTGAAGAAACGTTACTTGATTTTTTTCTGGTTTTCCATTTTTTAATCAATTTATACTGTTGTTTCTGAGAGGCGTTTTACATGTAAAACTTGCTTCGGGATACGAAATGTTGGAGATACAAAAGCCACAATGGAACAGATTAATTTCGTAACTCCAGGTACCACTGTAATTAATAGAACAGTCATATATTTGGAGATTTAAGAATTAGAACTACTAAAAAAAATTTCAGGTGATATTTGAAGTAAAAATTAATAAACTTTGTCAACCACATGTTAAAAAAAATTGTGAACAAAGAAAACCAGTTTTAATGTAACGCTGTTACTACAAGCTTCTGTTTGACACCCACAAGTCTCTATAATTATGTTGAAACAAGATAGAGACAGAGACAAAGTACCTTTAAGCGCCTAAGAGGCTAACAAAAGGTAAATGTGTGGACATGTTTGAGTCAAACAACACAGGCAGTTTCCAAGCTCATAATGTTGACCTCCTTAAGTCAAGATTTCAAATGACTGATACACGTAATTGTACCCAGACTTTCAAAGCAATTTCTTTGTTTTGTGCTGCAGCATTTCTAAGACATAATTCAGCCTTTGGCAGTTCGTCCATTATGTCAGTGGTCCATGCAAGCGCCGACTAAATATGTGCAAAACATTTGGAAGAGCAGTTCTACCCAACCATCACCTTTCAATGACCATTCATTAATTCATTATCATGAATGACATCATTATTTTCCACACTAAGTATTAACAGCCACAGTGATATGTGCCACTTTCTATGTGAAAAATATACAAAAAACAAAACTAGTATTCAGAAACACAGAAACAAATTTTGTGTCTATGTTGGTTTTGTTACGAGGTACAGTAGGGCAAAACAGCAGTGCACCGTTACATTGCTTAGCCTCAAAGACTAGATTTTAAAATTAAATAGAATTAATTAGGTTAATTGAATATGTTTTTATTCAAATCTAGCCACAAAACTCAGGCTAGACTGAGTTTTCAAGGTTAAAGCATGTTATACTGTTTTTTTTCCTTCCTGAATATATACTTATATTCATTCATGCATAGTTGTGCAGTCCTATACTCTTTTTCCAAAGTTCAAAATGTCTAATACTCTTACCCCTGCCCACAACCCAATCAGATTAAGTGCTCCTCCCCATGTGGAGTGTAAAGATCTAGTCCCTGTCCAGATGTCCCCGCTTATTTTTCTGTGCAGTTACGCTGTTCATACATGTGAAATAATTGACAACAAATAAAAAAAAAACTGGCCAAAGTGTAATGTTTAGAAAACGCTGTAAGCTCCATTTACATGTGGACAACGAAACAGGATTTTCCTGAGATTTGAAGATGGAGCTTGTATTAGGCCAATTCACAATACGCTTATTTGTTTGGTTTTCTGTTCTATATTTTTCTTGGCCTACTTGTTACAATAAAATCTTCTGATGCAAGAATAGATATAACACTTCTTTTTATCAACAACGATCACAATAGTGATATAACTGATTTGATGAAAATTTAGTAAACTATAAATAACTACACATAAAAAGTAGCAAAATCCGCAACAAAAATGTAAATAAAAAAAACAAACTAAACTGTGTCATTACCACATTTAAATAATTCAAATTATAGGATAAACTTAACATAGTAATAAACATTTAGACATTTTAATAAATGTCATTGAAATGTCACTTTTTATCAAAATTTACACAATTATTGAGCTTCTGGGGCCCCGGAACCATAATATTATCCAATTTGATGAATAATAAAACATTGTGATTTTAAAAATCACAAGCAGTCAAATGTTACCATTATTTCTCAATGTATAATGTCCTTTAGAAATCCGGAAGAAACTATTCACTTCACATTGAAACTCTCTCTCCTCTGAGCATCAGTCCATACTTAACTACCAAACTACAGGGTTACATGAAATAACGGCCTTCAAATATTGTGTACGGGGAAAAAAAACAGTAAATCTGTAGATTCATTACACAAAGGTTTAATTTCTGTTTTTACTTGTTGTTCACTTAAACTGCAGTTTTTTTTTTTTGTTTTATTCCTTTACATAAACAAAAATAAAAACAAAATAATACGTCCTTACATGGAAACTGAAGCCAGTTTCAGAATTTGGAATTTATGGTGCAGAGACATCAATTTCTAACTTCTGAAACTTGCCCCGGTTTCCACTAGTTTTCACAAAAAGGACCAGCTTTTAGCACCAAAAAATTGAGGTTATATTACCGTTTTGCCGACCGACTGCATTTCTATCAGTTTCATAACCACTTCAAGCGGAAATCAAAATCTGTATGATGGATCAAGCCCCAATTCTTCCACAAGGCAAATCATTTATAACCTAAAGGGTGTAGAAGGATCTGGCTTATCTGTTCTGAGTGCCAGGGATTTGTCATGAAAGGGGTGTGGCACAATGGTGTGCCTGTGAAGGAGTGGGTTTTAAGGAGACAAACTTTTTTGGTACAGAAACATTTAATTCTCTAATTTCTAAATAGCACATGCGGAAAAGATATAAAGTGGGCCCTTTAATAATAACAATTCACACTTGAAAAAACAGCATTGTTGCTCATAAACCACATGAACTCCTGCCATGCCCTATTCTGGAAAATCTCATCTCATGGCAGGTTCTAAACTCAGCCCATGCAACATCCAGGACAACACACAAAGGGAAGTTTTCTTTTAATAACAAAGTACCTCCTAGTAACCTCCCAAAGTTCTTAGCTTCATGCTACGGTTACAAAGTAGCAAAGCTCATATGAATAGCACAGTAATCTCCAGATCCTCTACCGAAAACTCCTGTTGTGTTCGGTTTCAAAGACGCGAATCAAGAAGAATGAGTAAAAACAAAATTCAGTAACTGAATCCATGTAAAGGTAAGGAGGTCAATCCAGCATCAAAAGAGTGAAATGAATTAAGAACATTTTCCTTCAAACAGACACACCAAATGCCCCGAGGTAGCCTTGTACATATTTAAATATGTGCAGAGCAAGACATGCTTCACTTTTAGTTAGGGTATAGTTAATAAAATATGAGTTAATGAAGAGGTACAAATATATGCCATGTGCAAAGCTCTGCCCCCAGTGATACAAGTAGAATTATAGGAATGGTTTATAATGTAAAATCTCATCTTTACTTCAGAAAACCTAAAAACATCAATTAGTGCTCATTTATTTACCTTCTGGAAACCCACTAAGTAGACCTTGTCAGTTTACCAATAACTAAGATTTGGTTTTCATGAGTTATTACACACGATTCAAAAGCTACTGGGTATTATGATTAAAAATCAGAATAAAATTGATAGCTGAAGCAAAAGGCATTTCTCTGAAAGTGTTTTACAAGACATATATTGAAATAAATGGAGTATTTATTAATGTTACTACTAATAACACAGGTCAGTATAATGCAGGGTTTCCCAAAGAACTGATTCTGAAAGCTGGAGATATTGTCACTGCAACCAGATCTATGCTCTCTTCAGAAAATGTGGATAGGTTAATCTTTTTAGCCAAAAACTTAAAACTTGAAGTTAGTTTTGTTGATATACAAACTGAAGCTGTTGCTAGTGTTAAAAGTTTTCAGGTCCTAACTAGTTGCAGTATTTTGTTTTTTATTTTAAAAATGTGTATTTCTTTACAAAGAGTGCAATTTATTTAAAATATCACCCAAATGTGTCACTTTTATTTATTTTATGCAAGAATTCTATTGTGTATTGGCAGCTGTTCAAAATAAAGATTTTGTAAGCTCTTATTGTTTTGTACCGAAAATTAACCGAACCGAACTCTCCAAGACACTGTACCGAACCCAATACGGTTTTAGCGTACCGTTACACCCCTAGTTCTTGGGGGGTGGTGTGGACGAGTTAATTTGACAGTCAAGAACACTGGGTAAGAGTAAATGATGTTGAATTAGCCCAAAAAATAACATGTTTCCTCTAATATCCCCTTATTTTACTTGTAAACAATCAAATAAACACAATCAATTGTAACCACTACATGTGAAGGACATCTGTAGCAAGTTTGGTGTCGATACAAGAAACTAATATTCTGTACAGGTTTTGATTGAACAAAGTTCAGGCGTAATCCATTTCGGCATAGTTTGGCACAATAATTGAAATATGGAAAAAATCTGGTCCAAAGCTTCCGCTACGTTCATGGTCTTCTTTTCTTGCTTACGGGACATGATTTCAGCAAAAAACTCCCAAAGAAATGCTGTAAAAGGGGGGGTTGACGCCCCTTTAGCTGTCTCCATGCGCCATGCGTAAGCTTCTGTTCATTCCGCTTCCAACCTTGTAAATTCCCCGTGTGCCCACCCCTCGACCGTCTGTCCAATCCGGGAGCTCTATACCTTGTTGGAAAACTTTGAATCTGTAGAATCCAATGATATCCACCATTTTGAGACTGACAGGATCTCCGACGAATCACAGGACACGGAGCGTGGAGAGGACTGCTTTTACGCACAGGGAGTGTTTCCATATTTGGTCATGTTATTCTTAGAAAAGAGATCGGGAAGAGACCCAAAATGGAGTTTCCGCGAAGCTATCGACCAGACATAACAACAAACAGACTTTTATCGCTATGGAAATAACTTTTGTTGAAAAAACGGCAAAGGTAAGACAAGATTTACATGCTTGCTTGGTTTTTGCGGGGAACTTTCACTCCCTGCTCTGAAATACTTCATGCAATGTAAATGAGTTGCATATCGCTGGATTCTGCTGGTTGTTAGCTTTCATTTGATGCCATGGTTTTGGTGTTTCCGTTTATATTGTAGATACATATTGCACATAAACAAAAACTTGGTCATGAATTATACTTTAAACATGTTGTTGTTTATTTGGATGGTGTTCGAGCTGTGGTTAACGGATATGAAATTGAATTAGATACGTTTTTAGAGGAGTTTCCGCTGAGCACAACGGTATTCAATATGTGTGTGTTAGTCTCAGGGTTAGTGAGCTATGAGCGAAAATGTAAGGCACAAGGGGGCATCTCGGGTTTAAGAGGTTAAACATGTGGTTGGGTACATTTCAGCTTTGCTGTCGACTACAACCAAGAGGGAAAAATAACGATCAACCAAAATGTCACCGTGTGCCAGCACTGTTCTATCAAATGCAATTATACAAAATGCAATACATGAAAACATCATGCTGCAAGCAGATTCGAGTGAAAGAGAGACTGTGAATCATTCAATCTGTCATACACGACTAATTCAGACACAAAATAAGTTATGTTAAGTCTTTTTTGAAGATGTGTATAGATATTTGATTTACGAAAATAACATGAATTCTATCAAACATCTGTTGGTATCTGTTCATGTGATCTATACAATTTAAATAAAATTACTATTTTTGCTAAGCCATCAGAATCAAACTGAAAACTGAAGATATGTACTGAACTATGAGCTTTGTGTGCATCCCTCTTAACTGCTTGTGTGTGTTATGCTGATACTATTTTCATATGATGAATAGGATAACGGAGAAATATTAAAGTTCAATTCGAGAAACTCTACAAGCTCAGAGTGAGTCAGCACTGACCAGTCATGTTATTCAAATACCCACACACAAAATGCAAACACCACCACCTCTGCACAATTCAGATCTACAGTGAACTGAACCTTTACTGTGGTAACCACCAATTCTACCAAAGCACCAGAATTACCAGCTATTGATGACTTTAAAACACAGAGCAACACAGGCATTATTGGATGAACGTCATCTGTTAAGCAACTCATTGGTATTTGTAAACAAAACAGAAACGGAGAGTGTCCAGTAGCAAAGATACAGAATCTTAATAGTTCACTTTTGCAATTAACATACTGTCTTTTTTATCTCTCATAGTCATAACTGAATACACTTCACATATCTAAGGATACAAGAAGTGGAAAAGCCAAACGAACTCCCACACGAACACTGACGTAAAAGAAACTTGGTTTGCATTTTGAAATTTTGGCTGCATATTCAAGAGGAAAATAAATAATACATGTTTTATGTTCAATACTTTATGTTCACTTTCATGCCATCTACTGCAGTGTTATATCTAGCACGCATGAAAACGATAGACAACACTATAAAGTTCTCGTTATTTCATCTACGTCACATCAATAACACAGTTTCCATTTCGTAGTTCTAACAAATAACTTAACATCGCGCAACTTTGCTAGCGCTATGTACTTCCGTGCTACAACTGTAAACAAAGCACACGCGCGCTATTAACAACCTGTTCCACTGTCGCGAGATACTTATGGCAACTTATGTAACTTGGATATTAAATCTTGGAATGTGTATCCTCGAGCGTTTTTGAAGTCTTAAACAAATTAGGCAAACAACGCGACACAAAAAACTGCAACGATACAAATAAGACATTACAATACATACAAGGACGTTTACGTACCGATTCCGAGTCGTTGCTTCTAAACAGATAGAAGAAGCTCACACAGTCGATCCCGGTGAATCCGCTCCAATGTTCCATCACACTCCTGATTGGACAGTTGGGAAAGCGCAGTTCGGCGACCTACCATTCAGTCAGATGATTGGTCAAGGAAATCAGCGCTGATTTAAACGACCAATCAAGTAGCAGTTCGGTGATCAACATCAAAAAGTCCCAACGCATGATGATGTATTTTGGTAGGTATTATCCTATTTTATTTATGCTTTCCAGATTGTGTTTGTGGAATTAACCAAGCGATTCAGATGCATATCTTTAATAACATTCATGAGAAAATCATTAAAAATCAAAAGCAAGCAAGTTATTGTTCTCTCCTGAAGGGGGCGCCAAAATTATAATAACCATCATTGTCATGATAGACTTTGAGAAAAGCACTAATAGATGTTTTCAAAATAAGACTTATTGATGCATTCAATATTTAATATTCAATATTTTTTTAAGTATTCAAATTATTCAAAATATTCTCAAACTCATATCTTCAATCCACAGAGATAGGCCTAACTTTAACATCCGTCTGATACCTGTTAAAGCTCTATGTTTAGCATAAGCAGCATTGTGTTTTTGGTATATTTATTGCAGAAACCCATGTCGAGTTCTCGATGAGCCCTTAATAAAACCGCTAAATGAAAGCAGAGGGGAGTAGTTGCATAACTACCAGTGACGGTTGTTCCTCTCGTCACACTGTTACTAGGGTGGGTGGGCATCTGCCCTCCTGTACAATTGTCGTCACATCATTACAGTTGTCAAATGGAGCCTCGGGTTAAACTGCTGACAGAGAAGTTGACTACATTAAATGTTTTGGCTCTTGATTTGGTGGGCCAAGCTGTTGGTGAATTTAGTAAAGCAAAATCTATTGGTAACTAGGCCATATCCAATAATTGATTAGAAAAACAATTAACATCATTGGCTTAGTTTCCATCCACCTATTTTTATGTGCATTGTGAAATATTGCATAAAAATTCTGAATGGAAATGTCGATAAACTTTTTTATCCGATAAGAAAAAAAATTACATAAACTATTATGGAAACGCATTTACATAATAAATCCCATTGCAATGCCAATGCGCTATTCTGTCACAACTGCGGCACGATGGAGAGTCATTACTGGACTAACTAACAGACCGATTTCATTGCACAATATCTAAAATGTCGTTTTGGTCATTCTACAATTCCTAAATTCTGTCATCAAAGTGGTTGTGGTCTGTCATCACCTCCCAAAACTGTCTTGTTGGTTCTACTCCATTTCACCTACGTGTTCTTAGATACAACAAAGTTATCAAAGGCAATCTTCAAATTTAGCAACCTCCATTTTTCATTTGATATTCGATAAGCCTGGTGATCGTTTTCATGATTTTCTGACCTCGCAATTGCGGTTCGGGAAGAATTTTTCACAAAACACTCCCAAAACACAGCAAAGGGGGAATGGACGGATTGAGTATGGAATGTCACCATAGACTGTTAAAAATATGACGCCGCCTAGTGCCATTGGGCTATTATGAGGCAATTGCTAGCATGATATGGACATTGCCTTGACAGTCAGAGAGAGGGTGCACACATGACTTTCATGGTTTTAGAGCTCCATCTCAAGTCTGGTTCATACACAGCCCTTATTTTGTAATTATTTACTAGATCAGTTCAGTGTAGCTGTCTATCATAGCTGTCAATCACATTGTCTTGCCTAGTTTTTAGGGGGAAAATTAATAAATTGAGAGCATGCACAAAATAAACATAAAAGTATTCCACGTTAGCTTCAGGTTACAGTTCAACAAGTTTGCTTCATTTTAAAACCCAAACACCTTTGTTACCATGTTTGACTTGCTTACAACACATGGAGGAACATGTGAAAAGTTCCTGCTGTGTGTCTTATTAGGATTCAAGGTGAGAGGGAGGACCATTTACAAGGTCCCTAGCTTCTCATCCTCTCCACATGCTGCAAATTTATCCCCTCCGGTTAACCTACTTTCATTATAATTTAAATGCCCTGGGCACACTGCACTTTTCCACCATCTTCCTTTTTTGAAAGGACAGACATTCAGTTTTGTGTCACTTTAGTCATTAAGATTAGTATTGAAAGAAGACTGAGCTGAGTTTCTCTTAAATGCGCCTCAATGTTTATCGTGCAACATGTCTAATATAATATGTGTCCATTCCACTCTCCTTGAACACATTAGTTAGGTACTGCACCGTGTTGCTTAGAACTTAAGTATCATCCAAACGATTACCTAATAAATCTTATGCTTGTTTCTGATCCGCAGGCCTGTAAAATCTGTTGAATACCTCAGATCTCCAGGGAGGAGTAAAGCTGTCCAATGAAATGAGATCATTGGAGTGGTTGTGCAAGTACACATCTGGATCTAAATGAATCTGTCGGACAGCCTAATTTTATAATGGCAGCCTTGATCAGATCAGCTGGGTACACATTAATTGTCTAAATAAGTTCTCAATACACTCCTGGTGAATCAATGGGGACTTTATCTGCAGGTAATTGCACTGTAGAAAGCTGCCTATAATTGGTGGATTTGATTGGTAGACCTTGTGAAAGGTGATCGATGGTGCCAAGTGCTCATCCAAGGGTCCACGAGCTCTGTGACATTACTTCAAGCTGAAATACACTCCTTTATTTCCAGTTTATTTCCTTTCAGAACATTAATGCATCAGGGAAAAAAACACTGTATTTTTTGGTTTGATCTTAATTTGAAAATGGATTGTGAAGTCACTCTTAAAAATTAACAGAGCCATTCCACTGAATGGGTGCCTTTTCTCTGCAAGCTCCTTCCAGGAAGGTCACCGGCAAGCCTCGAACTGACAACATTCTAACTGGAACACTGTCTAACACTGTGCCACTGTGCCGTCCCATTAAATATAATGATTGAGGACCTTTAGACTTTTCTTTTACATTGATATGCAAATCAATATATAGTGTTTGTTTCATATGCATTTATTTACACAAATATCTATACTTTCTTAAATTAAAAAATATCCAGAGCTTTTTACTCCTTCCCGTTACCCTAACCCATCCCCCTCCTGAAAAACTGGGGAATTTCAATCAGTTTTTCAGCAGGACGTTGCATCATTTGGATCTTTAGAAGGCAATGGGAAGAGCAAAGGTACGTTCCTTCAATTTCTTGTTTACATATTTGATGATTTTGTGGTGATTTCTTGGAGTGTCATTTAAAAAATACTATCCTGTTCCTCAAATTATTTGAGAGATTTAACTAGTATTATTTTATAGTAATATTTTATTAGTAATTATTACTGTAAAAATGCACATATTTGGAAAATAAGGGAATTTGCAGAATTTCCTGGTTCTATGATCATGTGCACCATGTGCATTTATCAAGTATTTGCTATTTTTTTTTTCTAAAAACTCAGTCCTGTTACTTTCAATCCTGGTACTTGTATAGTTAATATCAAGACAAAACGGGCCATTGTGGAGCAGTTTGAAAGCTGACCTGGTATACAGTGCCATCATCGGGCCGGCTGAGTCACTGGACTTGGATGGACACCCGTTCCCTGAGAGAGCTAACCAAGCATCAGGGTGTTCATGGAGCTGGCAAAATCAACGGCAAACTCTGAGGAGACCAGCACCACTGAGATCCCATACCTCTAGCCCAGGAACCCAGACACCACTGGACTAAGCAATGTGAGGGCACCCCGGAATTACTGCACAGTAAAACCATAAGAGTTAAATTAACTCTACTCAGAGTGTTTTTGGTTCCACTATATATAGAGTTAAACCGAATCTGAAGTTATTTCATAAATTTTTTCCAAATCTGTGAAGGAAAATTTCAACTTTCAATAGAGAACTTTTTGTTTTTGTATTATGTTTCTATAGGCTTGCTAATCATAAATGCTCATCATCAATACTGATCAAAAATACCCTAAACAGCCTATTTTTAACTCTGTTTGGGGTGCGTTTGCAAGTGCAAAAAGGGGCTGATACACATTAAATCAGTTTTAAATCGAGCGAAACATTATGGATAGTTCACCAATAATGTGCTTTTACAGATGTTAGAGTCAAGGTTTCGTAAAAGAAATAACGTTTATAACGTGGAAAGTGCTGTTCTGTAGCGCAAGTTAGAGAATCCCAGTGACGCGTTCTCAGAAGTGCTCTCTCCATCTGTCTCCGCTTGTGCTTGAAATTGTGTTGGTGTTAGTAATTCTTGAAATATCTTGAGGAAGTTAACTTTCGTACATGGTGCTGTAATGTTTTCTGCCATCCGTTCCACCTCCTCCGACACATCGCTTCACTCAAGGTAAGGTTTCACATTTGTGTACATATTACGTGTTTTGCTTGTGTTTTATTCTGTTTTATTATCATTTATTACATTAACAATGTGTAGACTTAAGGATTGAAGAAACGTTACTTGATTTTTCTCAGGTTTTCCATTTTTTTTTGGAATTTATATTGTTGTTTCTGAGAGCTGTTGCACGGATTAGGTGTTTTACCTGTAAATTTTGCTTCGACATTCGAAATGTCACCGAACGTCACCCTGGAACGGATTAATTTCGTATCTCGGGGTATCACAGAGAGCTGAGACCAAGACGATACGATACCAAGACCACAGAGAGCCGAGATTGTGACAAGACGAGATCATAGAAAATTGTGACCGAGACTTGAACACTAAAACACTAATGGAGACTCAGAGTGAGAACCGTAGGAATGACAGCGAGGGAAGGAGAAGTGAAGGCAGAGAAAGAGCAGATGAGAAGCGAACACTGGTAACAAGGTAACAATTAGACACAGGTGTGGTGGATGAGTAAGTAATTTGAGAGCAACAGAAAGGAGTGAAGAAACATAAACACAAACCCAGGCCTGAGAGGTGCAGTGTTTAATATCCATTTTCCATCAGTTTTACTTGATTTTTGAGTGTATAATGGAATAAGCGGAGGTCAAATTGAAAAGCCGATCCCTAGACAACCATAATGTGACAAGCCAATTTTTGCCAATAGATTTGGTTCATTCTGTGATTCAGGAGAAGTGACCTGAAAGTTATTGGTGAACTGCTGGCTGAAGTCATTTATTCGCAAATGCCGGATGTACATTCCTTGCTGCTGATAGAAGGGTTTTCTCTCCTCCTCTCTCTCTCTCTCTCGATCGCTCCTCTAGCTCCAGCGTTCCCTCAGGTTCTTTACTCAGTCTCCTAATGAAAGATCAAGGACATTAGCTGCCGTCAGTGCTGAAACAGGGTACCTGCAGTTAGCAGGATGGTTACAGAACATTAATTTCACTGCAGGCTCATTTGTAAAGGAGAGAAAAAGAGAATGACAATGAGGGAGATGGAAAAGGCCATGAGTTGAAAAGTATTTCCCAAATGTAGTGTAAAATTCATGGAGAGCTAAGTGGAGATGTGAGAACCATTCAAGCTGGCATTTCCAAGTGCTTTGTCAGCAAAGTTTGCATGGAAAATGTCACATTCATTACCTGCTCTCTGTTTTTAGCTAATGATTTTTACACTCTTTCTGTTCCTCTCTGGAGACCAGTCCACATTTGTTCTGTCCCTATGATTCTGTCCCAACAGTGCCCCATCGCATACACCAGATCATTTAAGTCATCACGCAGTTATAGTATACGTTTAAAAATAATAAAACATACTTTATAAAGTACCAATTTGTGACACATTTGAGCTCTACAGTTGCCCTTCAGTTCAAAATCAGTGTTTTTCTCTCGTTATGCATTAATGATAAAGATATCTGCATATCTAACCACTAAAAGCCTGGTGATTTCACCAAGGGAGCATGTGGATCTAAAACATACCCTTACTGATGGAGTCCTGGCACGTTTCAGTTTCTGCTCAAATCCCCTGACTGTGCCCCCATGCAAATCAGGCAGATTAAGGCAAGACGTATGGACTTGCAAATGTATTCAAACATTCCTTTCTTAATGCCACAGATTTGCTGTAATACTCTCATATTTGTGTCTGACTTACAAGGGCCGACAAATTGAAGCCATCGTGAGGCAGATTTGGATGGTTATTATCCTGCAGTACATTCCATCAAAGAGAGTGCAATTATTGATTCGTTCTGCCAACGAGCTCCCCGTTTGCTACCTTGGAAACGAGAATAAATATTCAAGTAGTCGCAGGTGGAACATGCTTGTTCTGGCTGTCACGGGAACAGATGTTCTTTTAAATAGTGACAGAACTGAGGTGAACTGGGCTTTCGTCACCACTGTAAACAGGTGGTTTTTCTGTATCTCTGAGCCGTTCCACCGAATGGCTGCCATTTCTGTCCCTGGGAATTTTTCTTTATGTATAAATAAGAATTTAAATATCTTCATAAATACATTTTATTACTACGCACTATTCTTATTGCAAATGTAACTATTACATTTAAAGTTGTATATATATAAAATCCAGATAAAACATTGAAAAATAGCATTTATTACTTGTCCCTAGTCTCCGATGTTACACTTCACCATAAAATTGAATGATTAAAATCATGCTCAAATATCTACCAAATATCTTAGATAAAAAAAAAATGTTTTAGTCATGTCCTGAGCTTTTTACTCATTCCCTAACCACTACCCTAACCCATCACCCTCCTGAAAAACTGGGGAATTCCATAAATCAGTAGGAAGTTGATGAGTAGAGCAAAGGTAAGTTTTCTCAATTTCTTCTTTAAATATTTGATAATTTTGTGATGATATCTTGGAGACACTTTTTAAGACCATGTTTGAAGTACGTTTGAAATTCACACTTATTATAAGAGATGAAGACCTACCAAAAAGTCTATTGACGCGAGATTGCAAAACTGAAAGGAAGTCAGTTGCAAAAACCTCTAAAAAGGGTACTTTTGCACATCAAATTCCTCCTAGATATCCTAAACCAGAGTTTCTTAACCTTTTTGACACTGGGGCCAAATTTTCCCCGTACAACGTGATTCAAGGGCCATTCAAATAACTTGTTAATGTAAATTGATCCACATCTTGTTTGATTTGTGTTTAATAATTAAATCAAGTCATTTTATGGTTTATTAAAGTAAAATCTTGTGGGGAAAAATGCTACAATATGATAATCTCAAATACGTTTATTTTCACACTGAACAGTTAAACCAAAGTTGTCGTGCTTAGCACAAATTATAATTCCAAAAATATTTACAAGGCATTTTAATAAATTAAATTGTGTGGTAATAAAGCAAGCACACTTAAAATAAGTTTCAAATAAAATGTTCAAGTGCAGCCTGCTGATGAACTTGACAAATTAGTGTCTTAACTTTTGTTCAATATGTCTCTCTCCAAATCTGTGACAAATTAACAACAGTGTGTTTTTTAAAATCCTACCAATCACATCTCATGTTAACCTCTTAATGAGAGACTAGGGCCTGTCTCTTAGACATGATCAAATCCAGTCTGGGTGGAATGGGGGAAAGGCTCACTCTTAGGGTAGCCTCCAGTGATGCTCTGAGTCTGCTGCAAGCTTTGGTCTTAGTAAGACTCCAAGATAAGTTGGAGAAACAACGTGGTGTGCGGCTGTCCAACGGCTCTTTTATTAAACTCCGTATTGGAGCGAGTACAGCAAGAACGTAACGGCGAAGCCGGCTCAACTCAACTGAACCAAAACAACGTAAGTTTTGACAGAAATAGACGTTTTAAAGGAGGTTAATGTTATTAACAGAGAGAACATTGGTACGTCTTACCATTAATCAGATCTCTCTGCGTTTGCCCGTGAAACTGCAGCAGCCCGAGATGCGGTGTGTCAGTAAATAGTGATGCTCGCAAGTACACCCAATCTTCCAAATTAATTTTATTATTAATATCATTTAGTATTTGTTTTTAATGTCCTCTGATGGATTTGAGTGTGGTTTAAAAGGTAAAAAAAAAAAAAACTAAATGAAATGAGGCAAAGAGCCACATGTTTATTTGGGCGAGGCTCTATTGGCGCACACCACAACGCCTGACTGACGCCTCACTGCCACCAAGTGCTAGGAAGCGCCATTCAGGTCCTGTGGCCCTTGCAGCCCACAGGTTCAGAAACGTTTTTTTTCGCGGCCCACTAGTTGACGCTCACGGCCCAATGGTTCAGAATCACTGTCCTAAGGCATACGAAGCTTTTTAACTTTGTTAAACAATGTACATACAACAGCAACCGAAATTCAACATTTCACCATTAAGAGGAAATTGTCATTACTCAGCCATAAGACTGATTGGCCGCAAATTTACCAACAGTCCATATCTGATCACATCTACAACGTGCACTCTCGGTTTTACCAACACCTGGTGCCCACATAAAATAGAAAATTCAACATTGACTAAGTCATTCTTTAATCAATTTTAACATGTGACAAGATTTTTGGCCAAAACAATACCAGAAAAAAAAATATTCAGACTGATTCACAGTGCCACCCAGGGGTCCAGTTTTCATTAGTTAAACTGCCTGTATTGTTCAGTAACTTTAACAATTCTCATCTAAATACATCTCCTAAATAAGGATTGGCCGTAGTGTGTATCGCGACAAACTGGCAGAGGTGATCGAGCCCTTTGATCGCTGCTTGCAGCTTTAATATTAAGCAACTATCCCAAACTTTTTTCTTAAATACAGTATATGCAACTACGGTTGATTTTGATGTTAAAACACTCCGATATTAGTTTTTATTACTCATGTAGCCCAGAAGTAAAGCATTTTACATCCTTTACTCCACTCGCTTAGTGATGCTGCTTGACAAGTTTCGGGAGCAGCACCTGCAGATAATTAGACATGGGCGCTCCTCCCAATCATCCTTGTCTGACCTCCCCTTTATAAGCAGTCACTCCGATCTGTTTCCGTAACGACAAAAGCAAAAAAATCCTCCTCCTCCTCCCATTCACTACGTCATTTTCCATGTAATCATGCACGTGTTTGAGGGGGGGGGGGGTGCCTCCTTCAGACACCTTGCCTGGTATGCGTTTTATATGCCATTACTGCGTGCGCAACGATGATGCAGGTGTGCTGGGACTTTGGTTAGCTGGTCTGCCTTGATACATTCATAGCAGCATTAATGGGTGAACCGTGGTGTGTGAGGACTAGACTGTAAGTAAAGGCATTTTTATATTGGGGTATACATTCCCAGAGTTTTTGTTTGTTCTAAAATTAACAAACATGATGTTGAATACCAGGCAATACCCATCCACGATCCAAGACATTACTATGGTAAACCACCCTTTCACTTTAACTCAGTTTGACAATAAATTTCTTGCACCAGTATTTTATACCAGTTCCTGTACTTTTACCCCAGTGTTTAATATGAATCCTTTTTTCTGTGAAGAGGACATCAGCTTCCTGGGTCTAATAATGCAATTACGCTTACTCTACTTTTTCATATAATGTGCTCATATAGCATCTGGATGTGCAGGAATGAAAGTGAGCTCACTTCGTTTCCATGGCAACAAATAGATGCAATACGTCTTATGGAAGTGTGATTTGAAGCTGGATGCAGACTCCCATGGGAGCTCCAGAAGGAAACAAAGAATGACTTTTGACTGTGGAATGTTTGCTGCGAATGTACAGAAAGGTCACGAAAGTCAATTAAAATATACACCAGTTTCCAAACTGAATAAGGATATTTGTTTGGCATTTAGTTTAGTTTTTAATCAATTTTTCTCACTTTGTAAATGTAAGGTGAAGTGAATCTTACCCAGGCTCCAGGACCAGTGTGCAACCTTTGCAAAATAGATGAACTCGGCATGTCAGTGTCTGGCAATAAGCTTTCTAGTACAGTTTCCACCTCTCTTTTCTAGCAGTTGCATAGCAACACAGGCAAGCATGGGTGTGGTGACAGGAGGCAAGGATGAAGATCTGACTTCCAAATGCTCACTGTTTGATTAGAAATAATACAGAGACTCCCGCAGAAATTCCATATTGGGTAAAAAATGAGTAAATTCATGCTTAGATGCAAAATATCCTTGTTTTATCATGTTTTTAGCATTTCATAAACCAAGACAATGAGGTCATTTAAAAAGGTTTACTACAGGTTGCTGATCACAGGTGGTTTAAGGTCTCTGGACTATGGTTGTGAAAAGAAGTGGATAAATTAATCGGTCATGCTCCAGAGTCTGTTATCGCTAATTAAAAAAACAAATCATGTAATGTGGTGAAAATTCAAAACAAGGTGTATTAAAAAAAAAAACTCACCATATTGCCAAAGTATTGGCTCATTCTGTTTTGGACACGTAGATGCTTAAGTGACATTTTATTCTAAATCCCACTTTGACCCACTTTGGTTATGTGCATTTAAGTGCATTTGTGAGTTTGTGAGAAAGCTTGGCTCTCAGTGGTCGCTCTAATTCATCCCAAAGGTGTTTAATTGCAGCTCTGATATGGCACTTATTTAGTGTAGGGAAGGCAAGTCAATTAGCAAAAACTATAAATGGAAGTAAATGGAAGGATACAGAAAGCTGTCTCACAAATTTAAGATGGAATTGGAAGACCAGAGGCATAGTTCTAGTTGAGGCCAGAAGTGGAGTAGAGGTGCAGTAGGATGATAACAGTCACAGTCAACCCACAGACCAGCTACAAAGAACTACAACATCATCTTACTGCAGATGGGGTCATTGTGCATTTTAACTATTCAGGGAACTGTTTAGATGCTGTGATTAGTGCATCTCTTTTTACCTGCACACGCCACAATTGGTGATAAGCCAGGTTTATTTTGGATTAAGGTGCTGTGGAGTTAAACTTAAACAAAAATTTAAAATAGAGTTATTTGAAAAACAACACAGCATTCTAAGAAAACACGTGCAACCTACAGTAAAGTTTGGTGATGGTTCCACCATGCTGTGGGGCTGTGTGGCCAGTGCAGATACTGGACATCTTGTTGAAGTGATTTGCATGGGTTCCATTCACTATCAGCAGATTCTGGAGAATAATGTCCAGAAATTAAGGACAAAGTTGAGGTTGCACTCAGGCTGGATCTTCAACCAGACAACGACCTTAATGTTAAACCAAAATCTAACAAGGCATTAATGTAGAGACACAAGTGATTTAAAGCAGGCTGTCCATCCCTGGAAACCATCAAAGCTGACTGAACTAGAGATATTTTGCAAAAAAAGAATGGTGCATTTCCACAATCTCTCAAACTCTAACTGTAAGCTATAGAAAATGTTTAAAGGCTATTTCTGCAAAAGGAGGATGCACAAAACATTAACCCCTAGACATCCATGTGCACATCGGTGCACAGTGTCTGTTTTGAATTAAGTAGGAATTACGCAACCTACCTATTGTTTAGTTTTGATTTCAAATATGTGAGGGTTTCAAAATGATTATATTTTTTAAAACAAACAAGAGTTTTGACATATTTGCAAACGTAATTCAAAATAAAATGTGAGAAAATGTACAATTGTATTTCAATTTCATTTTACAGACCCAAATCGGTGCCATCTAGTGGTGATAATAACCAATGGAAGTACAAGGCCTGTGATATGGCCTGTGTTTTTCAAAGTTCTGCGACAAAACAACACACTGGAACAAAAAGTGCTTGGAATCTGGTTTAGGAATGGGTTTGCCTGTTTTTCACATTGTTTTGACCTTGTCTTTGCTTTTTTATTTTGTCTCAACACTTTTGTTTTTTGTTACAAAACATAAAAAAATTGTTGGTTGTCAAGTAAAAAAAAAAGACAGAATTTACTACTCTGAATTGTAGTATTTTGTACAATTTCAGGATTGTTGTCCCAATCCCGGATAAATAGAGAGGGTTGCGTCAGGAAGGGCATTCGGAGTAAAACATGCCAAAAACATGCCGAATTGAGTCATCACTTCGATTTTCATACCGGATTGGTCGAGGCCCGGGTTAACAACGACCACCTCCGGTGCTGTTGACCTACAGGGTGCCGGTGGAAATTGGACTACTGTTGGTCGTAGAAGGAGAGGAGGGAGAAGGATTCGTAGACAGAGAGAGAAGAGGAAAGGCAGGAGTTTAGATCTGAGAATAGGGACTCTTAACAATGGTACAATGACAGGGAAGGGTAGAAAGCTGGCGGACATGATGGAGAGAAGAAAGGTAGATATTCTGTGTGTGCAGGAGACCAGGTGGAAGGGTAGCAAAGTGCGTAGTATTGGAGGGGGATACAAACTGTTTTACTATGGTGTGGATAGGAAGAGAAATGGGGTAGGAGTGATCCTGAAGGAGTTTGTAAGGCATGTTTTAGAGGTGAAAAGAGTGTCAGACAGGGTGATCAGTTTGAAGTTAGAAATTGAAGGGGTGATGTTGAATGTAGTGAGTGGTTATGCTCCACAAGTAGGCTGTAAGTTGGAAGAGAAGGAGAGATTTTGGAGTGAGTTGGATGAGGTGATTGAGAGTGTTCCCAGAGGGGAGAGAGTAGTAGTGGGAGCAGATTTCAACGGGCATGTTGGCGAGGGCAACAGAGGTGATGAGGAGGTGATGGGCAGGTTCGGTGTTAAGGAAAGGAACCTAGAAGGACAGATGGTGGTGGACTTTGCCAAGAGGATGGAAATGGCTGTAGTTAATACTTATTTCCAGAAGAGGG
>SRMA01025268.1:95703-128083 GCA_007224835.1 Danionella cerebrum
TTAAAGGACTGAAGAAAGTAGACAGGACTACAAGGAATCGCAGCGCAGAGTGAAGAGGGAGGTGGCAAAGGCCAAACAGAAAGCATATGATGAGTTGTATGCCAGGTTAGACACAAGGGAAGGTTAGAAGGAATTGTACAGATTAGCGAGACAGAGATGGAAAGGATGTACAACAGATAAGGGTGAATAAAGATAGAGATGGAAAGGTGCTTACAAGTGAGGAGAGTGTGCTGAGAAGATGGAAGGAGTATTTAGAAGGGTTGATGAATGAGGAGAATGAAAGGGAAAGAAGGGGGGAAGAGGTGAATATTGTAGAGCAGGAAGTTGAAAAGATTAGAAAGGATGAGGTGAGGAAGGCTCTGAGGAGAATGAAGAGTGGAAAGGCTGTTGGTCCAGATGACATACCAGTGGAGGTGTGGAAGTGTCTAGGAGAGACAGCAGTGGAGTTCCTGTCTAGGTTATTCAACAGGATTTTAGAGAGTGAGAAGATGGAGGAGAAGTGTCCTAGTGCCAATCTTTAAGAACAAGGGTAATGTGCAGAGTTGTAACAACTACAGAGGCATAAAGTTGATGAGCCACACAACTTCTAAGGGTTAAGTTAATTGTTCTTTTCTGGTGTTTAAATTTAAGCACATGCCTAATTGTGTTTAAATAATTCTTTCCCACTTTCCACCAATCACAAAAACGTTTCACTTCTTAAATATTACTTTCTTTCCTCTATGATATATTTACCTGGATTTTTTTCATACAACGAATGAGTTATAAAGGAATTTACAGGGGTGCTTAAACTTTTGTACACCACTGTTTGTTTATGTGATATGTTTAAATCTCAACAATCTGTGATATCTTTACATCTGGATCTTTTCCATGGCAATATAGATCAACGATGTTTATTCCTCTAAGCATAAGTCGTTTTGGTAAAAACGCATAAATGCGCCAAATACGCCAAATGCGTAAATGTAAAAGCAGGCAACTCAAGACTCACCTTTGCAACTTTTTATTGCAACTGGAAGACAATACATCACAGAAAATTGATGGCAGGGTTGGAGAAATGAAAAACAAAACAAAAACAAATGGATTTTGTCATGGCGCTGAATAAAATGGTATTTACATTAACCAATAAAATTACTGTCTTTGGCAATATGATTACAGGTCAAAGGAAATACAGAGTGCAATTAGGCCTCTATATTGACATATTAGCAAGGAGCACATGCCATCAGACTGAAAAATCATTACAAACCACTTTCCTCTCAAACAACTCAAACACTAAATGGAAAGGCAGTTTAATGGAACCTTTTAAACCAAACGAACAACAAAAACACAATGGGAAAATGGACACTTTGCCTCTTATTTCGACAAGCTCCTATTAACATGTTTCAGCTCCCTCTGATAGATCTAGAAAGGAAAAGTTCCGTAGTGAGTGTTTTTTAAAGGAAGGCAGTGTATAAAGGACTCATTGCTTTCTCTCTCTCTCTCTCTTAGCTACTGGATTTCTAGACTGAAGCACAATGAACGGAAAGATGATGTCGATGGTGGCCAGCAGACAACTTGGAAATGTGGAGAGGAAACGTCAAGGCATGCCAACTGGAGACATCACATTAACACTTGTGGGTCAGATAGAACATTCAACACTATAAAATATCGGGTCGATCCATTGTCATCTTCATTAGACCAAAAGGGAAGGCGCTGAGACTTCATGACGCACAACAATCCAAAAATGAACCAGTCTCTTGCCTGACGGAAATGCTACAATGTATGACTGCCATATCAAGTATGCATGTCTAAAGAGTCAGGCTTTGGCACTGAAGTCTATCCGTTAAAACAATAAAAGTGCTATTTGGTGAGCTTGTGGAACTATATACACCCGCACTGCCCTCTGTTTATATCGACTATAAGTGCTTAAATATATATATGGAGTACGAGAACTGAATCAATACTGATGACTTCTGAACGATGCTACAACGAAAAACAAATGATCCAAAGTCTTACAGAACAGAACGGAAGACCCTGAATAGATCACCGACGAGCATATCTGGACCACACATGGAAGAATTGCAGACGCGGAGTCGGAAGGAGCAGGGTACCGACACTCACTACGAATTTCTCCTTAAAGACACAGACATTGGCGGGTGTTTGTTAGCCGCTTAACCTTTAGCATAGCCCCAGCCCGAGTCCTCATATTGCAGAGAGAGTTTCCCAACAGTCAGTGGTTGTCCCTGAAGAAGGTAAACGTAAAGATGCCTGCGATGAGGATGACGAATCCAAATCAAATCAAGACACTAGACCTATTGGCATAGAAATCAGAGGCGGTGCCTTAGTTCTCTAGGATCTATATTTATATGAAAATAATTCATGCTCCATGCTAAATACATTTTTTACCTTACATGAACTTTGATTTTAAAAAACGTTGTCTTTTTCTTTACAGAACCCATGCAACACGATTTGGAAAATCCTGCTGGCTACATTGCTTAAATGAACAAGGGAACATGGTCTAGTGTTACTTTTATACAGCGTTTATCCTGACTGGATGAAATTGCTTATTACATCACGAGGGTTTCAAATAGAACAAAAGGAACACAAAACAAATCCACAGTCATCAGTTCTGCTATAAAACACAATTGGCAGGTATTGTAGCATTAGCTCATAGTTTTCATTTCCATTGTGCCGAAGAAGAAAAATCACCGTCCAGGAGAATATCACTCAATTTGATTGCTTGCAAAATCTGGGCCGCTTTGAAAGACTTATCACTTTTGCCTCCAAAAAGCCCTTTGACAAAGGCTGATGGCTTTACTCTCATCTGGATGAGTTACGATGCAAGCCAAATGACAACGGCGTACACAAGATGCTGTGGAAATCTGAACACAGAGAGTAACAAGAACAAGTGACATCACAGAAACTGCTCGAGGATTGTCTTTGGCACTGCCCTGTGCTTCTTACGCATCTTATTCTAAGCAAGGATTGCCATCATCACTAATTATCATTGACAGAATGGTCACATTGTACAGTTTTAAAAGAGAATACAGAAAGTCGATAGAAAGCACAATTTTCTGTATCACATGTTCTGGGACTGTTTTACCATTGGCTTTAAGGTTTTTCGATAAAGTGAGGATAGCTAAAGATTGCTTCGCAGTTCTCTCATTGGCAATTTCTAGTAGTTTTTTTTGTTGAATTTGAGGGGTTTTTTTGGGCAATAGGTGTAATTTATGGGAGACTTAAAAAACAGACACAAATGGTTAAAATTAGTATAAGCACAACTTTTATGTGGATGTTTGAAAATACACACAATGTAGTGTTATTCGTCTTTTGCTTCTAAACGTATCTCTTCCTAGCCTGTTCGAGCTACAGACATCAGACTTGGCCAAGACATCCAAATTGGTCTGACTCAGATTGCTATATGTTTTCAGACTGGTACCACTAAAGGAATTATGGGAAATCGCTGAAAATGCTGGGAAATTTTCCACTGACATAACATGGGGTTAAACTTTCTAAAACTGTAACTCAAACTGAGAAACATGTGGAAGCTTCCATCTGACCATGTTTGTAGAGGTTATCAGTCTGTGTAAGAATGTACCAAGCACTGTGCAAAAGGCTCTAGAAGGGGTTAAAAATGTACCATTGACTTCTAATGGCCATTGAAAATGTATTGGGAGAGGCAACGAAGATATCTTCAGC
This sequence comes from Danionella cerebrum, assembly GCA_007224835.1. Classification (NCBI taxonomy): domain Eukaryota; kingdom Metazoa; phylum Chordata; class Actinopteri; order Cypriniformes; family Danionidae; genus Danionella; species Danionella cerebrum. Next base: position 99,376 of record SRMA01025268.1, read on the forward strand.
ATGACACATCATTGAGGAAGGGGGGTGGTTTATCTTAATTAAGGAAACAACCTTAGATTTTTTTTGTTAGCTTTTTTTTTTTTAAATGAAATCACTTACATCTCCCTAGCAACCAAACTGTTTACCCCAGCAACCACATTTTCTGAACTCTACCTTTACTTTGGGAAATGATAAAGACCCGGGGGCTGTGTTGGCGTGACAAAGGCAACATTATTATGTCACTGACCCACTCCATAGCAACCAGGTTGTTTATCCTAGCAACCAATTTACATTTCTCAGCTTATGAAAATCATATAGACGTGGGGGTTGGTTTATGTTTCTAATAGTGACATTGGAAAATGTAAAAATAATTATGTGTGAATGGCACTTTTACAAGCCAGCATCAAATTTTGTGTACAAACTTTAGCCATCTAGTTACGTTTAATGTCAATTACAGGCCTCATAATGGCGCTAAGCTTAACACAGAGATCCTTCAGAGAGACAGACTCCCAGGGTGGGAGCGTACAGACTTTGTATGCTTCCCTTGCACGTCAGATTGATAACTTTGAAGAGTGATGAGTGCATGAATAGAACAGTTTAACCATTGTAGCTCTTGTATAGTAAAAAACAGGCCATCTTGACCTCAGTTTGAAAGCCACATGCTGTTGTTTGTGAATATAAAAGCAGGTTCACACTTGTTATGTTTGGATTGATTAAAATAAACGTTTAGTTAGTTTGCATTCACCAGAACCCAAATGCTGACCAAACAAATGGACTGAAGGACTTCACACATCAGGTGCGATTTCGAAGCAATACTTGTTAGTGATCTCTTTTACCTAAACTTAATTTTGGGTGTAAAGGTGTAATTTATCTTTTCCGCTCCTAGGTTGATTTTCCCAGCTGTCGCAGGAAGCAGAATAACATCTGGTTATCTCGTAAACATTCTACATGGCGGATAATTTATTCATTCGTTCATTTTCCATACCCGCTTATTCCCTTTCAGGGTCACGGGTGACAAATAATGCATTTGGCTCAAGTTGTTGATTTTTTTAAACAAAGTATGAGCTGTTTATTACACTATAAACTATACTTTGATGCACAATAGTGTAAACTTGGTTTGATTACTTATTACTTTTAAAACCCATCTGAATCGGTATCGGTTCTATATCGGTCCGATACAGGAAACAAATATTTATTGGTTATTAAAGAGACTTGACAACATTGTCATCATCACTAGATGAGGAATCCATTTGTGCACATGCAGAGTTTTCAAAACAGTGTCACGTATTTGGATAGTGTTTTATGTAACAGTCCGTTAGGTTCACATATGAAATATTTACTTTTTTCTATTGTTCAAAGTGTAAAGGCCTTGAGAGCTTTAGGAAAGGTTTCTGTATGCTTCCAAACAAACCCTGGTGTGGTTTGATTGTAGTCCTACCTAAACATATCTAATCAGACCAAAAAGACGACATTTAAAAAAAAATGCAACAACTCACTTTTAAAGAAAAAAACAAAAATAAAACAGTTTACTTGCATTTTTTGAAGAACTTACTCTGCTAAAAATAAGCATAAATACTGTACCATGGAAAAGCTTTAGGAGGGTGCTGTCACCAATGTGTGTTGTTAATGTTTGTGCAACTGTATCTAGTTTGAAGACAAAAGGTAGTGAGATTTTAGTCAGGTCTTTAAACAATCAATGATACCAAAACGATTCTAATGATGATCAATGGAGTAACAGCCAAAAGATGCTACCAATGTGAGGCTGAGAAAGCAGATAACATGGATTTACATGAAGAGGTCTTTAAACAGCTGTGTGCAACAATTGCTGCTGTTTTGAAGGCAAATGTTGGTCACACAAAATATTAGATTTTTTTCATAAATTAAAGCAATATTTGTTTACAGGATTGTTTCACAATAACCTAAAACTGTTATAAAGTACATGCAGATTTTACACTGCGCGTTTAGGTCTATAAACAGTGAACACGAACCAGACCAAATGTATTATTTTTTTTATAAATATGAATCTCATGAATAACTCAATCGGAACAAACAAGTGTGAACACTCCCTGTATTAATTATTATTTTTTTGTCTGCGAGTTTCTCATCAAACTTTGAAAGGTGTTGCACATCGGTTTTATTTTTAATAGAGCTACATGTAAGACATGTAATCCAATCATAACGCTGCCCCAAAATGTCACCAGACTTTCCATTTCACATACTGACATCCTGTCCAGTGACAGCCTGTATATAATGCTTATGTTAACATGTTGTGTTTTAGCTTGGTGGCCAGGTTCATCATAAACGTCTGTTACAGAAGCTAATATGCCTCTGTGTGAGCCCCAAATACATCTTTACAAAGTGAGAAACCAAATATGAACATGTAATGGAGATGATTTTGAAAGATAGAGATAGCTAAAAGCGGAGACAAATTGAAAGGCAAATGCCAAATTCCTGGACAGGTTTGATTGAAAGTTTGGATATCTTTCAAAAATTCTTTTTAGTCAACTAGCGCTATGCAAGTTTGCTCATAGGACAGTAGCTAATGTGCATGGGGGGGGGGGGGGGTGTCATCAAACTGAATTGGTAATTTTCATTCATTCATTCATTTTCATTCCCGCTTATTCCCTTTCGGGGTCACGGGGGTCTGCCGGTGCCTATCTCCGGCACACATTGGGCGAGAGGCAGGGGTACACCCTGGACAGTTCGCCAGTCCATCACAGGGCAACATTCACACACATTCACACCCTAAGGGGAATTTAGCTTGAATTGGTAATTTATTTTGAGAAATAATGCTATTGCGGCATTTGGCAACTAACCTGGCAACCTCTGGTCTAATCACTTTTGCAGTATTTACTTGCAGTTTGGTAGTTATTAAAACATTTTGTGCCAATAAAGCAAATGCAAAATCAGCTAAAACTAATAAAAGTCAAATAAATTGGTAAAAACAAATCTAGCCAAAAATAGATCAATATTGATTTTAAACACACTCCATTCAGTGTTGGTTTCATTTTCAGTTTCGCATCTCAGCATTTTCGCTTTCTAAGTTTTCCTTTACGATCATGAAATTGGCAGCTCAATAAACCCATTATACAAGTATTTCCGGGATTTTGCAAAGGAAAACGTAGAAAGCAAAAACGAAAATTCTGAGATGCGAAAGTAATGGTGATTAGGTGATTTTTTTTTGGAGGGGGGGGGGGTCAGTTTATTTGCTGTGTTATCAATTTTTTTTTCGTTTGTTTTAGCTAGAATTGCTTTCGTTTCACTGCCACAAAATTAAATTTCATACATAATTATGGCACAATGTTTTTTAAAGGTTAGATTCAATCTGAAAACTTTTGTTTCAGAACTGGTGATTCAGAAAATGTTTCTAAGAAATTAGAATTTAATTCTTTTTCATCACTTCCTTTTGTGCCTGTGAAACAACTCTTGCTATTTGTATTAGCTCTGTTTGAAAACGAGTTTACTTTGAACCAAGTAAAGTAAAACGAGTTTTGAAAACGAGTTTACTTTGAACCAAGTAAAGTAAAACGAGTTTTGAAAACGAGTTTACTTTGAACCATGCTCAGGTCATCAGCACTTCTTTCTTTATTCTACGAGCCACTTTGTCTATTCTGGGATAGGATTTGCATGATCTTGTTTTGATTGGTGTCTAGAAACATCCATTGTATGATACCATTTCTTTAAATATGTAACTTCTCATCTGGTGTGTGACCTCTTCGAGACGAGCTGCATCACAAATCTCAGGGTTGTGCTGATTAAGGAACAAGCAGATTTTCCCATCTTGTTTTGTTTAAGTCATTCTTTAAAAAGGAAGGCTATGGCTTCAATCTCCGTAGATTAAAAAAGAGAAAAGAATAAAACAAGCGAAGTAACACAAGGAACCCTCGGTTAATGTTGCCTATAAAGAGAGGAAAACAATGTGATTGTTAGATATTGCCACAAATCAGTAAAATTCACCTGATGTCCTGGAAAAAATCGCAAATTCTATTCAAAGTGATGTTATTTTTTTTTCACTTTACTCTGTTCATTATTTTTGCTCTTTTTGCCCCTTTGCCGTCCGGTTGGTGATATTGTTCAAACATGCCCTGACGCCTGCCAAATGAAGCAGGGATCCGGCTGCTTCTTTCATCTCCTCGTCGTCACTTTCCGGAGGCTTCTCCGTGCGCCTCTTTTTTAGAGGAAGAGTGTCACTCGCCAATCTCTGTTTGACTTTTGCCAAATGTTGTCGTTTCTTTTGCTGAGTCAGAGCGAGGGTGTCCACGGACCACTCTTTGGGCTCTTTCTTGATTTTGCTCTTGTCGTCCTCTTCGGCATCGCTGAGGGACTCGTTGATGAGGAAGGCCACTTCACTTGCATCGCACATGGCCTTTTCTTCAATATCTGAGTCGGAAGATTTAGCATAACTGTAGGTGTGGTCATCCTTGGATTCATCGCTGACCAGGAGAGAGTTTTGGGTTGGTTCGTCATCCCCTGTGATCCGGTAAGTCAGTACTGACCTAAAACAGAGAGGAAAGATGCTTTAGTTTGTCTCATTGTTGCCCGATGTACAGTAATCACTGTATTAGCATTCCACCTTCCTGTTTAAGGAGAAATGTCGATTTTCTACAGCCCTGGTCTGCTCATTAACAAAGTCAAAAGACTTCGCGATTTAACTTTTTAACTTCCTTAAGATGAGACTGATTGAGTTTGGAGGAGAGAAGCAAAAATTTCAAGGAAGAGTTTGTTAAAGCATAACACAAGCAAAAGAGGCCATTTTAGAGTTTTTTTTAAATAGCTGACTTCCTGTCAACTTTAGAATCTTGCTCCAATTGACTTATTTGTAGGTTGGGATCTCTTACATAACTCTTCCAAATTTCAAACATATACTTCAAACACAGTCTGAAAAAGTAGTAGAAAACTGCAGAAAAAAATGGATTTTCACTGTGGCCACTATGTGGCGTTGTTACCGACACTATTGGTTGATATATAGATGTGTTAAGACATGCACTCTTAACGGACTTGGCAAGTTTCATCCTGAGCAGACTGTATAGACAGGTATTAACTTCCTGCGAAACATCAAACTTCAGCCGGCCGCCAAGATCAAGCTGTTCAACAATGACATAAAAGCTTAGCATTTATCATTGCAGAGGCTCTTTGATGAGGCTGCCAGAGTTAGATGGTGATGGATATGAAATCTCTAGGAGTGAGATTGTGTATTTTTTTTTCCAATAAAAATAACTGACTTCCTGTCGGTTTTGGGAACTTGTTCCAACTGGCTTTTTTGTTGGTCTTGGTCTCTCACATAAGTGTTCCAAATTCCAAATATGTCCTTCAAACGCACTCTGAAAAACCAGTTTAAAACTGATGTAAATGGGATATTCCATGTTGCCACTAGGTGGTGCTATAACTGACACTACAATGTAGATTCATTCAGGCATGAACAAGCATGGCAAATTTGAGTAATAAGCAACTTCCTGTTTATGTCAAAATTTTGTCGCCACTGTGCGCAAATAGTTTAACAAAGTAAAAAAAATCAGTTTAGCAATTTCTAAAGCAGTAGTTTTTTTTTCAAAATAGCCGACTTCCTGTCACTTCAAAAAATGCGATAAATATTACTTTCATTTGAGTCTTGGTTTCTTTCGTGTAACTGAGTGCAAAATAAGCTGAAATGCATTAGGTGCCGTTATAGTGCCATTTTGCCACACCCACTTTTCACCAGTTCGGATGAGTGTGTAAAATTCTGTGACTTTTCATTGGCTGAGCAATTACAATAGGGTTCTACACACATTCGTTCCTCAGGCGCTAATTATTTCATATTAAATTAATTTCTATCATTCTCTGATATATCAGTCATACATGTGAGGAGCTATATGTACAGTACTAGTCAAGAGATTAGACGCAACTTCTCATTTAAAGGTTGATCTTTATTTCACTGACATTTCTTACATTTTTAAAAACTAAACATAGACCAGAAATATTTGTCTAATCGGCATACATGGATAAATCCACATATAGAAAAATTACACTCTGTCAAACATACATCAGTTATCATGTTTGTATCAATTCTCAATAGAATTAAAGTCTATATCTTTATCTAGGTCTTACTCCGAAAATGTAAATAGAATGTATTGAATATTGGTAGATTTGGGAAAATACTCCCAGCTCTACTGACATCCCTCAAATGTGTGGCATGTGTGCACTGACACAACAATCATATTTCATAGTCTCCAAACATCACATTTAGATTCACTACTTCTTCACAACAACGCATCCAGACTCGAATTTCATCACATTTTCAGCTCAATTTTTAATATAGTGCCTGAATTGGCTTCTAGTGTCCTTGAGAGCCCTGAATGGCACTTTCTAAATAAAATAAATGGTGATCATTATTATGTTTTACATTGTAGATTCTCATCAAATAAAAGCGCACATTATTTTTTCTGTTGATAGCTACTGTGTATCCTTGACTTTGATTTTAAACATCTTTTGGAAAGGATTTGAAATCTGGGAACACTGCACACACACTGTTCCTGTTGTGCTCTGGAAGCCCTATATGATGAGACAAATGGGCTACATGGGCTAACTGTGTAATTATTTAGTGGAGCTGCTTGTAATTATGCTACTACAGTAATTAATTTTAATAACACGCGCAAGGCTGGGGATGAATACTTTTTTTCGTAGTCCAGATGGCAAACACTTCCAGAATGCCCTGATAAATTCTCTCCGTTTCGTTGTGGGTAAATCTTTAAAAGCTGTCAAGAAAAATTCTAAATAAAATAAAAACATAAATGACTATTTTATTTTTATTGAAGAGGTCAGGAATGGAAAAAATAAAAAAGTGCTTGATTTTTTGACATATAAGAGCTGATGGAACAATAAAGCTATAGATATGTGCTACCTTGGCTAAACAGGATGCTAAAATCATTTTACTAAGATGAACACATGGAGCTAAGAGCTAAACATCTTTGCCATCCATCAGCAGAACCAATTCTGAAAAAGAAAAGAACAGTTAAAGTTTATTTTTAATAAGGAGCGAGCCAGTGTATGGAAGAGCAAATCTTTTTATCGTCCCCAGACTTGTTGGAATACCAGGAGAAACTGTTCATGTGTTCTGTAAAAGGTACACTGCAAAAAATCTGGGCAAAGTTGAAACCACTTAAACTTAGATAAAAAAGTAATTTTCTTTTTTTAAGGAAGAATTATCTAGATTAGATTATTTTGCTTATTTTGAGAAAATATTATGTAACTTTTCTTGAGAACAAAAAGCTTATTGTTATCATTTATTTGCTTGGATAAAAAAACTTTGTAAAATGAGCTTTTGATTTTGCCTCTAAACTCAATATTGGAATCCTAAAACAATAAAATATAGAATTCTGTCAAAAAGTTTTTTTTCTAGTTTCCAGATAATTTTAACGACTTTTTTAAGTGCAAATTCTCTTGTTTTAACACAGTTTTTTGTATATAAAAAGATAATTTAGTGCTTGTGACAAATAAATTTGTTTAAATTTAAGCTATTAGCTAATTTCACACGTCCGTCATTTTAAGAATGAATGAGAGGCTCCAGTGGAAAGAAAAAGGTTGTCTTACTGTTTGTAAGTTCCTACTTCGACACTGTAATCCCCATCTGACCACTAACATTTAACGTTTTTTTTCTATGCAGCTGAAGTAGCCTTCGATAATATTTTTTTACATTTACTTTCAGCTCAAATATCTTGGCAGCAGTTTCAGATTTGTTATCAATGTTACAGATTGAAATCATTCTTATGAAATCATAAGTGAACAATATAGTTTTAAGATTATTCCATATTTCTTGTTACAGCGTTTTCTTGTTCCAAGGGATCTTATTTTGCAGTGTATGTTTGAAAATCTCGGCTATATTTATTTATATTAAAGAACTGGGTGGATAAAATGCAAAGTTATGGGTAACATTAAACACATTTACCAATGCTGTGTTGGTTGTTTTTCAATTATTCATGTTGTGTGACTTGTAAACTCAGTGCCTGAGGTAAATGCTTGCATCCATGTGATTCCGGATCATCAAATGATAAAACGTTTATAGCTAACCTCTTCAGCCAGCAATCTTTAAAAGCCTTGTTAACTCCTAAAACACTTCTCTACAGAGAATGAGGGAAAAATGCTCGGTTTTTAAGGAAAATTAATTGATGTGTCTTTAGAAAGATGCTTGTTATGTGCTTCTGATCAGGGTTTCCAAAGCAGCGGCTCATCTTTGCAGATTCACTGCTAATGTTCACTCTGTGGATCGAAAAATAATCCTAAGAGCCTTCCACTTCCCGTCTCATATGTGCATTTATGACTCATAAATTATATCCAGAGCACAGCAGGTTAAAGAAACGGCTTCAATTATTGATGCCTAAGTGCAGTGTCACTCAGCTGAAATAGGAAAAGAGGTTGTTTTACTCAGAGGGCTGAGCTGCTGCTGCCTGTCACGGCACGATATGGACATCATACACACTAGCATCAGAGAGTCCTGCCAAACCCCTCTCTCTCTCTGTGTCTCAGCTTGGATTTGGATATTCTTTCTCTATATATATATGTATATATGTATATTTTGTACTGGAGGGCCAAGCGCTTATGAATGTTTCACCCCATGACCTTCTGTTTGAATACAGTCAAGTCTTTTAAAAATGTCGTGTAGGTGATCAGTTATTCATGTCACATAATGCATGCAAGAGCGAGGTTTCAGCTTGAATAAGACCCTACTCTGATGCCCATCAGTGACCTGGCTTACCCGCTCTAATGAAATATCCTTCCTCTAAAGAGAGAGAGAGAGATCAGATATGAGTTCAGATGACTCTGATAGGCTGATAGAACTGCCAATCAGGAAACTGAACTGAACTGACGGAAACTGAAAATTGTCCAAAAAGGAAGCAGATCTCTCTAAATTCAACTACAACAACAACAAAAAACATTTGAAGCCTGGTTCTTTCACTAGTTTTGCCTTTTTATTCCTTTCTGCTTCTATTCAGTCAGTTGAGGGAGTTACACGAAACAAGAAGGTCTTCTGTAATCTTAGCTCCACCCAAATCTGGTTAATGGATTAAAAGGAAGGAATTGGCTCACTTTTAGAATGCCATCAGAAAGACTACATTTATAGTTCAGTATGCTCTATAGACAGAACTTACCTGACGACACCTGTCCTGCTGACAATGGGGTTGATGGGAAGGGGTCGGATCCCTGGGAACAGGGCCTGGCTCATCATTCGAGCTCCATTCTGGATCACTCCCTGAGGGACTGAGGAGAAAACACAAACATAATTGGTATTTTAGAGATATACAATCATTTTAAGATTTCCACTCTGTACTTAAGCATTCACTGCACGCTGTATAAATCTAATATTTTTACTTTTCTATACAAAAACAAACCCTGTTGTGACTGCTGCAGACCAAATATGTGAATTAAAAGTGACAAGAGTCTTGGTATGTACTGTATTTAGTATAATTATGCAGAGGCCTTTTGTCATAAAACTGAGGAAATCCTGGAGAAACAATTCAGAAGCTCATTCACTGTGAAATATTTATATTGCAAAGATCGTTTTCATGGTGTAAACTGATCCAGCACCAAATATACCATTTCGTTATTTTATCCGGATCGAAGGACCTAATTGATATGAACCACAAGTGTGAACACGTTCTTAGAAAACTGAGCTACGTGGACTACCAAAAAACCTTGTAGCCAATAAACAGTAATGGAAGTGTGTTTTTGTGATGTTAAGAGAATGGAATATGCCTTTTGCTGTTTGGGTGCTTGTTTTGATTTATTAGTTAGTAAATCAGTTTTAAACTACAGTTCACAGATCCTGCCTCAAACTTTTCCTAGAGACGAGATCAAACAATCTCTAACTTTTAAGTACTTTAATTTAATTTTGTACTCTAACTTAATTTTGTTTTCATAGCACCTTTCACAGTGAAACAACATGCTTAACAATGAAAAAATAATAGTTGCAGACAGCGATGGGCGAGATTTGTGTTGCGCCATTTCTTCTCTGTTTCCTACACGAAGTCCCAGAGAAAATGTGGGACTACTTTCAATAAAAGAGCCAGCTTTCATCGGTTGTTCTCCTGTGAAAAATGGATTTGATATGGCAGAGTGAAACTTCATTGGCACCACTCGTTAGGTCAGGTGTGTAATGTCTCATTAGCGCCCATGGATTTCAATCAAGGCCCTTCGTCACACAAAACTTCGGACCAAAGTTTCAGATAGAGAGGTCAAAGTCTCCCAGTCTCTGGCATACGTCACTCAAAGGCTTGAAGTAGAAGCATAAGCGTATCTTACACCCAACTAGAACCTATACTAGAATTTAGGTGAAACACAAAAGGCAAATTATGTCAAATAAAATGAGTGTCATCAGAGTTTAATCAACAGGGTTTCCTCAGTTGTCTATCTACATAAGTATTTTTTGAGACCCATCCTATCAGCTCACAGAAGTTCACTTGTAGGAATTTAAATGGCACAACCGGAGCAATTGCGCCAGGGTTCATTTTAATCAATCCAAACATGACAAGTGTGAACATGAACAAGTTCCTCTTTTGATAAGGGTTAATCAGATATGGCACATTATTGGACTCTGTAGTCCAACAGACCTAATGTCCTTTGCCCCTCTCTCAATCAGTCCAGACGCAGACCAACACAAATCTCCATCTGCAAAACCAACCTGGACGAGCAGCAGATGGCCAACAAATCAAAACCACAAAGCAAGCATCCATTCCAACTCCAGCACACTGATCTATCCATTAGGCAGAAGCATTGTTACCAAGGCAACCATGCTCCTATGTATGCCATCTCCCACGACTCAGCTAGGTGACAATGAGCTGTGATCGTGAAGCTGGAAGCAACATCTGGGCATCCTGGATGGCCTCTTGAACCCAGGGGGAGAACAAGGTGAAGTGATGCCCTGTGACAGAGGCACCTAAATGAGAATTGACAGAAATGTGCGGCTGTCCACCGATTAGCGTGGATGGGCTAGCAAATTGAATGGCTAATGATGTTAGTCTATTGTAGGCGGTTGACGTGGAGCCATGCATCCATCCAGGCTTCAGAAACAAAAGCAGAGCGTGTTCCCAGTGCGGGACACATCAGGAAGGAAGCCAGTGAGGCTTTTGTGCCTGGGGATGCTCTCTCTTTTATGAAGGCTGTTAAACAAAGAACAGCTCCATGGAAGAGAACGACAGATCTGTGATGTCAATGAATGGCTCGTGTGAGGACTATTGACTGAGATTTTCTGCCTGGCTTTATGTGGATAAAGCCACGTTTAACAGCAGGTCGTAAATAAAAAATCGGATGCAAACAGATGCTGACTTTCAGGAAGCACGGTGGGCACTTGCCAGGCTTAGCTGGGCAAATATCAGCAGAGATTGAGACTGCAGAGGCTCATGGGAAGGTGTTCTGCCACAGCTCAAATGCTGTTCGTTTGCTCTCTGTCCTCTCAAGCGCGTTAATGTCTGTGGCAGATGGCTCTGGAAACAGTGGCCCTGATGCTCAATTCTGGAGTGAGAAGTCACTTTCTGTCTGATTCGCTCCCTAACAGCTCTGTTACTGAAGGTAACATCTGAAAGGGCTTTTCTTTATCCAGCTCAACTCTTATTTGCGACACACTTTACAACAACAGCTGGAGTGTTAACAGTAGAAACAGCCTGCTTTTACAACTAAATGAACAGAGGCTTTAAAGAAGGAACATATCAAAACTAGATTTTAAAGTTTGCACGCAAACTTCGATGTTGGCTTGCATTGGTACCGTTAATACCTTTTTTTTTTAAATGTTGTCAATTCCGCAACAATAACATAATCCAACCCACATGTCTCTATGATTCTCATAGGCTGAGATAGGTACATGCAAAATTGGTTGCTATGGTAACAAGTCTGTTTGCTATGGAGGGGTCAGTGACCTAACATATTGTTCCCCATGTCAACGCGAGTAAAATACACCAACCCCCATGTCTCTATGACTTTCGTAAGCTGAGATAGAGATACGCCATATTGGTTGCTATGGTAACAGTGTGGTTGCTATGGAGGGGTCGCTGACCTAATATATTGTTCCCCATATGAATACGAGTAAATTACAGCAACCCCCATGTCTCTATGATTTTCCTGAGCTGAGATAGGTACATGCAAAATTGGTTGCTATGGTAACCAGTCTAGTTGCTATGGAGGGGTCAGTGACCTAACACATTGTTCCCCATGTCAATACATCAGCCCCCATGTCTCTATGACTTTCCTAAGCTGAGATAGAGCTGCGCCATATTGGTTGCTATGGTAACAAGTTTGGTTGCTATGGAGGGGTAGCTGACCTAATATATTGCTCCCAATATCTATACGGGTAAAATACAGCAACCCCATCTCTCTATGATTTTCCTGAGCTGAGATAGAGACATGCCATATTGGTTGCTATGGTAACCAGTCTGGTTGCTATGGAGGTGTCATTAACATAATATAATATTTCAGCTGTCAGTATGGGTGCAGCTTACCAGCCCCCAAGTCTCTAGCATTTTCCTAAGCTAAGATAGAGATGTGGCAATATAGTTGCTATAGTAAACAATTTGGTTGCTATGGAGGAGTTAGTGACATCATGTTGTAATCTACTTTCCGTTTAGACTAATATAAAGCAACCCCCATGTCTCTACTGTGTTCCGTTTAGAAGATATTTGACATTGAATGTTATGTCAAAAAGTGGGTGTGGCTTAATTAATTTATGTTAATTCACAAGCAATGATGGGCTGGATAAGTAATTTGCTCCCTTAATGCTTGTATGACTTTCCAGTGTCAATCAATTACAGAAGCTCTTTTACATTAGGATCTATGGGGTTCATGCTCCATTCATTTCAATAGGCCATTGAAAGTCAATGAGACACCTTTGACCTACTTATTTGAAATCAGCTGCACCGGGAGTTATCAACTGCCAGATTTTCAAACGAGTCAGCTGACTCAACTGTCAGATTTTCAAACGATGGCAAATCTGCTGGAGAAAATCGATTTCCATGCCTCAAACAAATAAAGATTATAGAAGAACCGTAAGACATATCGAAATGATTCTTTCTTTGTCGGAAGCAGAAGACCCTAACGAAGAGAATGCTGTATTTTTTGTGAAGGTGTGATTAGAAATAAAAAAGTTATGGCGAGCTACAAATAGCCTTCATTTGATTCTGTGTAACTGCTCATTTTAGAGAAATCCATACCCTCAAACAAATAAACATTACGAAAGAATGAACAGAGGTGTTGAAATATTTCTTTTACTGTTAGAATCCCAAGATTTTAAGGAAGAGAATGGTGTAAATTTTGTGAAGCTGTGATAAAGTGTGAATGATTTATGGCGAGTTAAAAATAGCCTGCGATTGAGATTTTAAACAGAATCCACCAGAATTTTTGAATGGAGGTGAATGGAGCAATTAAGTGCACTCCTTGTGGTTTAGGCCACCTGGAGTAAAACCGTGTGTTTTTTAAAAATGAAAACAGCACCACCTGAAAGAGGACAAAAATCTCTACCATTTAGATATAAAATGTGTGTCTAAAGGTTAATTTTTAGTTGAGAAAACAGTGCAAGTAGCAACAAGACTGAGCTTGCTCAAAGTTAGAGTGAGCGATGACATCACCACTCTAGGGCTCCCATAGGGAATGACTTGGGCGATTTTTGGGCCGAAATTCGCGATTTTTACGGAAACCGCTGATCAAATCGGTCCGAAGAGATATAGCAACAAACTACATAACAGCTTTGAGGTGTGTTGAAAGTTTCGTGGCTGTAGCTCGAACGGGCTAGGAGGAGTAGTGTTGAGAATTTTTGTCAGAAGAAAAGAGAAGAAGAAGAAGAATAAGAAGAAGAAGAATAATAAGTTTAGGTGCAATAACAATATGTTGGCTTTGCAAGCAAGCCAACATAATTAAACGCAGCAAAAATACTCCATAATATTTATATTATTGTAAATTTAAATAAAATTAAATCAGCAACTAACCCAAAAATCAACAACAATTTTTAATGCATGAATAATATTGTGCTTACTGCACAGATGAACAATTAAATAAAAATATGAAAACAAAATAGATATAAAAAAAATACACATTGTTATATACCCAGCCCCCTTACTGGTCATTTCCTATGCTTTTAGCAGCTTTAATAGTGTACAGATTTTGGAAACATTGTTTAAATTTTAAATACATACCAACCAGGGTTTCTAGAGCCATGGTTCTTAAGACCATTAAGAATCGCATTTAAGACCTAGATCAAACTTATGTTCACATAAGAAACTGCGTAAAGTTTATAAAAAAAAAAATCTAATAATGTAAGAAATACCTGCAGCTTGAATATTAGCGAACAGTTGGAAAAAGAAATCACAAAATTAAAGCATATTTAAAAAAATATAAACATGTTATTAAAAAAAGGCATTATTGTGAACCATTAATGTTATTAGTCAAAATTTTTGTGATTTACAATAAGTCATGAAAAAAAACATTGGGTAATATTACTGTTATATGTCTAACATTTGCATATGTTTTTTCGTATTTGTATTTGCTGCATGAAAAATAACATAAAATGATTATTTTCATTAATTTAAAACCTTTGTAACTGAGAAAAAATTGTTAATCTTTGTTAAACAACCTAATGTGAAAACTTACGCGGTGCATGCTAGGAAATCAGTCTGAAACACACTTGAACTGAAGTGTGAAAAAAGTAAGATGTAAAAGAGTACATTTAAATACATTTAAGACTTTTTAAAGCCTAAAATTTGTGACCTACTAACAATCAGTTAACCAATCAATTAATCAATCAATTAAAAACACAGCTAATAAAAACAGCTGAACCACACTGAGGAGTCCATCAATCCATTCTAAGTGAGAAACATGGTGGTGAAATTTAATCATGTTATTTTGGGTTTGATTGTTTTAAATACATGTATCTTTTCCATCAAACTCACTCTGAGATCCAACAATTTTACTTCCTTAGAAAAAACACCATATTTTAGAAAAACACCATATATTTGATGGTGATTGTCCAAACTTGTGATGTTGATATGACTGTAATCCATTTATAATAAACATATTTACTGTATAAACACCAAAGTGCCATTGGAGAGTTGGTCCAGCAGGGGGAGTCATTCACAGCAAACCATGTAATAAAGGCAGCAACATTAGTCTACTCTTCTATCTACAAAGGTTCTCCTATCTTAAAATGGGATCTACACGCCCATCATCAAACCTCACGTGTTTGAAAACTTTCGTTCGGTCCATAAAGGCCTCCATTAATCAATGATTTGGGCCTGGATCAGATAAAATCCGTCTTGACAGTCCTCCTTGGGCAAACTATACACTCAAAAAGAAATAGTTTCAAAACGCTCCTCATACAAAGATTTTGCGGGTCACAATGCTTATGGCTATTGTTTTCCCACAATGCAGTGGAGGGCTGCGTGACTCCTGCATTGAGGCCTTTGACACGCACCAGTGCTTCTGTAGAGCCGACGCTTCTGTGATCACAAAAGCCAAGCAGCAGGGTTTCCACATTCTCTTAAGATCTGCAGCATGTTTAAAGCAGAAGAGAAGGAGAACTTGAACCAGAACCTTCTAGATCCAGAAACACAAAGTGGATGATGAGCTTTGAAGAAGAAAGGTCAAGCAGAGGTCATGTAGACTGACTTGTATATAGCTTTAAAGAGTAGCGAGGAAAGGTGTCTTTACGTAAACACAATTAAAAAAAAAAAAACAACCGCAGAAAAATAATTTGAAATCATTGAACCATAAACATTTAACCCTCTGTTTATTTTGAATGTTTGCCAATTTGTGTATGGAGCTGAAGGTTCGAGATGACAAACATTCGCCTTGAAACCTTAATTATTCTGTGATGATTCGCAAAGAGGACTGGAAGCTCTTCTGAGATGTTTGTTAACCGGGTTTGTTAACCGGTCAAAAACTTATTTCACTCATATAAGAGCACATCTAACTCTTTTCAGAATAATTTATCTATTGCATTTCTTCTTTTTTTGGTCTCTCTCGTTGATGCCCATCCAGAGTACACCAAACTCTTTTGCATCATTTGTGGCAAAAGACGACCATTAGGTTCATAAAAACATGGAAGTTGACCAGATTCTTTGTTTTGTTTTTAACACCTTGTTCTACACAATTTACTCCAACTTCTTTATTATTTATACTAAATTACAACATTAACATAATTTTTAAATTAACTTTTAAATTAGTTCTCAAGCAGCAAAGAATTAACCCACACAACCTAACAAAGTAGGCAAGCAACCGAACCTTTACCCTAGCAACGGCCAAGAAAACTGTGCTAGGGCCGTCAAAATCACTAAGTCAGACTAATAAATGCAGGAAAAAGATCTAAATAGCTAAAGTTTGTGCACAGCCTTTGATGTTGGCTTGTAAAAACTATTTTAATAGCAAAATCGCTAGAAGGGAGTCAGTGACATCTGATTTAGAGTAAGAAACTTTGGTTGCTAGGGTAAGGTTGGTTGCTAATCCCTTTTAGACAGAAAACTTTTGCACAGTGGTTGGTATGTTCATGCATAACCTCCACATGTGTGGTCAGTTTGAAGTTTCTATGAGGTTCTCAGTTTGAGCTACAGCTGTACAAAGTTTGACCCAATGTTAACCTGCATTCTCCCGGTTATTTCCCCAAATTCCTTTAGTGATACCAGTTTGATATAGTAGATATAGTAACCTGAGACCAGATATGTTGGCAAAGTTTGGTGGTTGTAGCCCAAGCAGTCTTGGAGGAGATGCGTTAAGAATTTTTTTGTGCGTAGCTAAAGACGAATCACAATGCGTTGGCTTTTACAATATTTCACCATATAATTGATACTTATTTTAACTAGACAAACAGGTCTAGAATCAGCTGCTCTAAAACCAACAAGACACAGCCAGCAAACAAAGAAACCAACAAAGATATATTTTTATTTTAAAAAAAATGCAAGAATTATTAAGTTTCAGTCGCCAAAAAATGAAACTCAAGCATTAATGAGTTGGCAGACAATCTGGCAGCAAACCACAGTTACCTGGCTTAAATTAATTTGTCCATCCATCCATTTTATTGGCCATTTATTCTGCCAAGGTCACATGGTGCTGCTGTATATTGGCGCAAAGGCAAGATCCACTGAACAGATCACTGGTTAAATTATTTCTTATTCTGTTTTTATGTAATCAGCTCATATCAAATGACATTCTCTGCTCTCAGCACTGAAGTTTGAGTCATACTCTATAAATACAGTTTAGTTTCAGGAACATCTGTGGAGTGAATTTAGCCCAGTATAAGAAGCCAGATTCGCTCCAGCTTCAACAGTGAGCACTGAATAGCACCCAGGAAACGTGCATTTACATGCCTCCTCATTTCATCTAACGCTGCTGGATGGGCTAGAGCCTCCTCCAGGGTATAATGAGAGAAAAACAGATTAAGACAGATAAAGATGCTGCGAGGAAGTGTAAAGGCCAAGACAAATTCCCTCTAGTGTAAACTTGGCACCTGCTGTTTTGCAATAAAATCCACAGCATTTAGCTTAATTCTCCTCCCAGACGAACTATAGGAAGTCTATTGGATTCGAGGGGATCACTTTTCAACTGTAATATTTGCAGCATGATAAATGTCGCCATTTGTCAGAATTAAAAGGAAGGAACAACGATGCCAAGTGATGCCGCCTAAACAATTCACAAAGCGCGGGGAATAAAAGTCGGCACTTTAGAGATGGTATTGGTCTTTTGCTGATTGTGATTGCTTTTATTGGCTGAGGAACACCCATCACAGGTTTTTTTTTTCTACATTTAACGAAACAGAACAGTGGTCATCTACAGCTTTACAACATTGAACTCTGACTATCCCATCCGTCCCTGGCTACATGTTCACAAAAATGTAAAATCTGACCTTCCGAATGCTCTTCCAGCTTCCAATAATCTTAGTAACAGTACAAACAGTACTCATCATTTACAAAAAAGCAGTGTTGTAATGTAACAAAGTAACTACACTACTTAAGCATATTTTTGAAGACTTTACATGAGTATTAATGTTTCATTTTACTTTTACTTTTAAATAATGAATACACAGGAATTATGGCACATTATGAGGCATGTTTCATACTTCATGTGCAAAAATCTTGCTCAATGTTGTGTGGTTCCAGTTTTACCTGCATTAAAAAAAATATGTAAATGGATCATCGGCGCTCCCGTAGATCTTAAAGGGTTAAACCTTGAGGGAGTAAGAATAACTTTCTGTCTTTGTTTCAAATCCAAACAAAACTGATGAAGGATTGGATTCAGGAGGAGTTGCTGTCACTACACTCGCAGAGATCGAAGGGCCTTTTGTAGGTCACACAGTGACAAGTGACCTCCTTAGGGACTAATCTTCTGCTGACTGCTTCAAGACTATTTACCAGGCTGCCATGGCAACAGACACTACCCGTATGCGCGTGTTTTGCCAGTCGCCTTCCTCTGGTCCTGTTGAACAGGAACAAGGTCAGATCCAGAAGAAACTCAGCAGCGAGCGTGTCTTTGGGACTTAATGTAGACAGCAGCAAATGAAGGCTGGTTTTAAACTCAGTCAGGTGAGGCGTCTGCAAACATTTCAAAGAGACATCTTGCCACGGCATCCGGATTTGGTTGAAAAGTAGTGCCAGAGTGAAAGTTGAAATGATGGCATGTAAATCATTAGCACATGAGGAACAGAACAGGTCGCACGTGGGCACATGTACATATACATATATGGTTCAAAGCAGCTTCACAGAAATCGATTGCCTTTTATCGATTAAAGAATATTATTAACCCAATAAAGCCAAAAGTGATTTTTGTAATCTTTTGAACATTGTTTAGAAGCAATCTAAAATATAATAACCACACTTTGCTTAAAATTCCCAATGCAGGGTGAAAAGGTCCAGTCAGATTATGTCTCCAACTGTTTCGTCCAATATAAAAACAGATTAACCCTTAGATGTCTCTGCATGCTTGACTCTGCAAATTGGGGTTTTAAACGAGAATTACAAGTTGTGACACATAATTTGCAAGGTAATTTAAATTAAATTGTGAGAAAATGCACTGGTTACTAGCCCATGATTGAAAAAATTGTATGCCCAAGGGCCTGACCCCGAAAGACCTAGGGATCAGATGCTGGGTCCCCGAGGCGCCTCCTAGCCAGAAGCCCTTCTTAGGGGTTGACGCGATCTCCACCCACCCCACCCTATGGGTAGAAGTGTGTTCAGCTTTTTCTGACATCTTTCATTTTATTAACCCACAATAGGTTGCCTCAGTAGCATCTAGAGGTCAAAAACAAAGGATAACCCTTGGAAGTACAAGACCTAGATATGGCTTGTGTTTTTCAAAGTTCTGGCACAAAGCACAATGGAAAAAAAGTACTTTGAACAGTGTATAAGGTTCAAGGTAAGGTCGCAGGGTTCTTAATACAGTTTCCACATTGTTTTGACCTTGTCTCTGCTTTTAGTGTGGAATTAATTAAATTTTATTTTGTTTCACTTTTGATTTTCACTATAACATGGAAAAAAGAAGCTGTGGTTGTACTAAAAATTATAACATCGTCACAAAAAACTATTTTAAAGATAATTGATACCAAATTGTAAAGAAGTTAAAATGCTCAAAAGGCACCAGACTTCTAAGGGTTAACCAGTATCTTTTCACAATGGTTTACGTCTTTTTAAACACAGAATAATTTAAGTGCACAATAAATATTTTAAGATTTTTTTGTTTAATTCAGGGTTTCTGTGGGTTTCAAAATTTAAGACATATATCATACTTATGTTTATTTAACAAACTGCCATAAACTAACTATAAATTCTACATATAAGCTATCTAATTCGAACAGATGGAGAACATTTTGTTTTCTGAAATATTTCTTGAGTTCACCACCATGGCCTGCCATGTTTTAAGCATAGGGAGGCCAGTATGAATGTACAAGCCAAAGTGTCTGATTGCGGAAGGTTTCCACATTATACCCCCTAGTGAGGTGAAGGGATGGGAGGTGGGTGAAGCTCGGGCTAAGTCAAAGAGAGAAAGGTAGGACTGGCTTAAATAATGGAGTGAGTGATAGCTTGATAGAGAGAAATTGATGACATTCCCTGATAATTTCTCCTGAAACCTGTTTACCAAACATCACTTAGTTATTAGTATTTGAAAAGACTTTTGGATTACCAAATGAAGGATCTGCAAATGCATAACTTCAGGCCGTTTGTAAATTTATAAACGTCTCATACACAAGGATATATTGTATTGTGACTCGTTAATGTAAATAATTCTTAATTTTTCATAATGATTGTAATAATTCTTAAAAAGTCTTAAGCATTTAGTCTTAAGCATTTTTTGTGATTTACATTAACTCAGATCTATATAAACATTTATAAACAAATTATGAAATGAAATCTAACATGAAAAAATGGATTGCAACTGATATGCAACTAAAAGCACTTTTCTTTTTATTAATAATATCTAAAATTTTCCCGTCAACATTCGATTTAAAAGTTAAACCTGGGCATTGAATAGTGAGGCAATTATGTTTCAAATTCACCTCAATATATCTTTATTGTTATTATTTATTATTCCAGACACTTTTCCCATTTAATTTAAATTTCAAATATAATAGCTAGTCATTTTGGTAAATCTCATTTAGATTAATTTGTGTTTCATACAATAGTTAATTGTAATGAAAGAATAAATGTTTTTCCCTCATCCAATCTGAACCTCTTTGCAAAAAGTTTGGACATGTCTGACTTAAGCAATAGGTCATAAAATGAACCATCTCTTAAGTTTAATTGCCTTTCATGTAAGTTTCCTTCTGAAAACACTCTGTGTTAGCAAGCAGACCCCAGGTTGTATATGAGGTGAGGGAGAGGACATATTTTGAGGCCGAAAACTCCTCAGAATTTGGTGATAAACACAGTCAGGTCCTAAAGCGAATCTTGTTTATGTTTTAGTGGCAAAACTACCAGCAGGACGAGAATCGGAGCACTTCAAAAACCACTTCGAGCCAAAACAGGCTCTCCTGGCATCCTACCTCCTTATTTTCTCAAGATTAAAGTGACTTGAGAGCGGGTTGTCTCTACTGTATTGCTATAAGTGATGCTCGGAGGCTCTGGTTGTTCCTGCGATGAATAAACAGGAGAAGTGTGTTTGTGTGGGTGCCATCATGTGCTCAGGGTACATGCACAGAAAGTGAAATGCAGGAGATTTCCCTCAGGTGTGGAGCTCTCAGATCAAGGACTTGCAGTTGCGTATTAGTGGCATCACCAGTAACACAATTTTTTTGTTTGTGTTTAATAAGTAGTAAAAACTAATCTGGTATAGTCTTAAAACTGTATTATATCTTAATATTAAGCTGATTTTCTTTTTTTATATGCACTAAATCTCTTTTTTATATAAAACTACTTTGTGTTAAAATTGTTAAAAAAAGATATATAAACTAGAAAACCTGCTTAAAATGACAGATTTCTTTATTTAAACGTATAGTGAATTTTATAAAAAAGTGTTCTTTAACACACGTCATATTTTTTGCTTGATCACATATTTTAACTATATTTAAGCATTTATTTCTTGTTCTGATAGGGGTGGTTTTATAAGAACTTATAACATTGATTTCTTAAAATCAGACGTCCTTACAAAGTTTTAAATTCAAGCAAAAAAATTACAATAAGTATTTTTTTCTTATCATAAAAGAAGATTTTGATATTATTTTCTCAAAATAACCTAAATAATCTATACCCTTCAAGTCTAAACTAGATAATTCTTCTAAAAATAAGAAAAGTAAAGTTGTAATTTATGTTTAAGTTTTTAAACGTTAGTAAGATTCATATTGTTGCAGTGTGGTAGTGTAATTGTGGACTATATGTTTGTGATACTAAAGCAAAAGTCACTTTAGTCAGAAAGCAAGATGAGTAAAGAGCAAAGGTGAAAGTTTTTCCTACAATTTAACAGTTCTCATAAACTATAAATGCTCACAGTGTGCTTGACACTGAAAAATGCAACTCTACCAAAATCAAACAAAAAAAGTTTAAAAAAAGACTTTTTTTAGCCAAATTTTCTTATTTCAAGACCACACTATTTTAGTTTGAGTACTAAAATTAGGCACAAACATTCTCGAATGAATGTTGTTTTCCCTAAAATATATTAGCAAATATTTTTGACTAGATCACTTGTGACTAGATATTAGGGGTGTAACGGTATGCTAAAATCGTATTCGGTTCGGTACAGTGTCTTGAGAGTTTCATTGATTCGGTTACAAAACAATAAGAACTTACATAATCTTTATTTTGAAAAGCTGCCAATACACAGTAGAATTCTTGCATAAAATAAATAAAAGTGACACATTTGGGTGATATTTTAAATAAATTGCACTCTTTATTAAGAAAAACACATTTTTTTTTTAAATAAAAAATGAAATACTGCAACTAGTTAGGATAGTTAGGATAGATAAACCTATCCACATTTTCTGAAGAGAGCATAGATCTGGTTGCAGTGACAATATCTCCAGCAGTAGAAAATGTTAGATGTGTTGCCTGCCACATACCCGATCTCCGTGGAATAATGTCGGCATACAACTTTAAATTTATCCACTCGTCTATCCCCGTTATGTTTTTTAACAGAGAAGCCAAAGTGTTCTCAAACACGAGACCGTAGTGAGGTGGGAGGGTCTTCAAGCTCTGGCTTCTCTTTCGCTGTTGCCATTTCTCACAGCTACTCGTGCAGTGCTACTGTGCTTCAATCAATGGCGTCCGTGCGGAAACTCGCCTAGGAACATTGTTCCGCTGCGCTTAATATCGCGCTAATAATACATTTATATAATTTAATAAAAATACAGAATATACTGAAAGCGGTCTGTAAAGTGTACCGAACCGAACAGGCCGTACCGAAACGGTTCAATACATACCGTGAACCGTTACACCCCTACTAGATACTAGTTCAAATATTCAGTTTCATTTTCCAAACAGCTTGAAAACACTTGTTGTGAGAGTTTTTTTGTTTTTGTCAATCTTTAAGCCTCATCATCATTTGTTGTTGGTTAGACAATTTTACCCATTATAGGAATTGTGGTCTAGAAAGTGTTTAAGTAGATTTGAGGCTTTTTCTCGTTCCAAGAGAGTGTGACAGTTTTTGTAGAGCAGGATCTATGGCTTACATTGGTACAATTCCACAAAGTCACAGATTTTGTACAATTATATTCATGTTTGTGATACAACAATTATACCAAGATCATCAATGTCATATGTAGGTTGAAACAAAATCGTAAACTGAAACTGAGGCATAACCCTGGGTGAGGAACATTTCTAATTGACAATTTCTCTACAACCCAATTCTTAAAACACAGAGGAGCTGAGCAGTAAAGACCAATACACATGACCCAAATTTTTGGTCTGAAGTTTCGTGCAACAACGCGCCTTGAATTAAAAACCATGGACTCCAACTGGAGCTTACACATTGCACTGAATGAGAAAGTTAAAAAAAGTTTCAGATTGTCAGATCAGATAATTTTTTCACAAGGCGAATGACCAATCCTCTCTTTATGATGTGGGAAGGGAGTAAAAGTGTCGCTCGCTGGCCCTTATCCCACATTTTCACACCGACTTCACACAGGAAACAGGAAAGAAATAGCGTACAACAAATCCTTTCGTTTCCACATTTTTTCAAGCAGCTTCCTGTGATCAGCCACCAACAGAATAAACTGCTCGACATCCATGATTTTTTCTACGTGTTCTTTGATTTATTCTCTGTCGTTGTCTTCTTTTTTCTTGTTTCCCTATGTGGCAGGAAGCATCATTGCATCAATATTTCCTCTACACCACCTCATTTTCACCGAGGGCCACATTAGCATAATGGCTGTCCTCAAAGGGCCAGATGTAACGTATAAATGTAAAACTCATTTAAATGTAATCGAATGTAATGAAAATAAATGTAACTACTCTTTAATGTTAAATAACTCATTAGTTATAACTTATTCAAGTGACAGTTCAGTTACATAGAAACAATTGTATCACAGAGAGAGAAAAAAATCCTGTCCCATCCCAATCCTGGACCAGAGTAAAAAAATAAATCCTGTCCTGTCCCACTTCTGTAAAATTGACTCCTGGTCTCATCCCACTCCCACTCAGAATTACTCCCACTCCAATCCAACTCCTGCCAGCTTACAAATACATGTAGTCTTTTGATATGGATTCCAGTTTAGTAAAAACAGGACATTGGTCACACCATGTCCATCTTAGTTGAATGAGCCATTTTAGCCATTTTTTTTTTCAGAGGAAATACAACTTTCAAAATCTGCAAATATTTGTTATTTTCATGTTAGAAATGCTCAGAACAGTGTTTAATAACAAATAAGTAAAAAAAGGATTTGAATTTTCATCAAGTTAAGCTGTAAAATATAGTAGAGTAGTTCCTGTCCAGCTGAAGACCTTAGCAAAAGATAAAAAAAAAATGAATGAAGCCATATGTTGTTGGAATCGAGAGCCGTTTTAAGGCAATATTATATAATGTCAAAAATTACACTATACGTATATCGAAAAACATTATTGTAAGGAATAACCATGTTTATAGAAACTTTTATTACATATGACTGTGATTGAGACGGTGACACGCCCCCTGCTGTTTCTGTTTGTGTTTCACAGCTCACAGGGGCTCTCGATGATGGTATAAACAACCTGTTTCACTACTTAAAAGTGTTTTGGTACTGAAATCTAACAGTTTAGTGTGCCAAAAACAGCGGAAGAATGCGAGGAAATAAGAAAAAAAAAGATGCACTTGCGCTAATGCGGAAGAAGAATCACGGACCAAACATGGTAAAAAAAAACAGTTCAATCTAAAACTAATAAACCTATTACTACTACTAAGATGATGCTTATGCTATTATACACAGTATAAACATTATATTTACAATTATTTCTCCGTTAACACATCGCTAAAGTTTTGGCTAAGTCCATTTCCGTTTTCGTTTCTTTTTTAGACACTAAAAACTTTTAAACTTTCGCGGGCTACATTAGATTACATGGCGGGCCACATCTGGCCCGCGGGCCTTGAGTATGACACATGTGCTCTACACAGACGAAGAGCACCCTGCTGAGAAGCCATCCGAAGCTTCGGTGTGTAGAGGCCTTATGTCTGAATCTGAAGCATGCAAAAAACTTGATTCATAGTGTCCTTATTTATTCTACATAGTAGCCACTTTTCAAATGTCCTGAAGGATGATTTATGTCTCAATGTTTAATTGGGTATGAAGAAAGTACCAAAACTACTTAATAAAGCTGAAAATATTAGATACTAAATGTGTGAGACGAGCTGAGAATTCACTACTTAAGACTCAAGCAGATAATCTATCCTAAGCATCTGGACCAACTGAGAGCCTGGGAAAATTTGTGGCTAGACTCTCAGTAGGAGGAAATTATTCTTAAATAATTCACTTGCGTGAATTGCATATGCATTTTAGGGAAATCTTACCAATTGTAGCATTTTTTTCCAAATAACACAGAAGTGTACAACTTTGGGGGGCGATGAGTGACCTATCAGTGGTCCAAATCAGCTCAGTATTTGTTTGGAGTGGCCCAGCAGTGGGCCCACAGGGGGTAGTAGTGTTGTTTTCAAACTGCTTTGCTGCATGTCGATACATGCTAGAAGAGCGTGTAAAGCCGCCATTACAACAGCGTCCACTCAAACACTCTTTAAATCCTTAAACAGGGACAGTGGGCGGTGTGTTTGGGCCCTAACAGACTTGCATCAAACACTGGAGATTCCTCATGCTGTGTTTCTCCAGGAAAAGCTGTCCAACATCCCAGCACATAAGCTCCTCACACCTCAGACCGTTATGAGCCTCTAATGACCCCTCACGCATGAGTACTGCTGAAAACAGCAGTGTCCCCTCCTCACCAAACACATGCTGGACAATCCTCGCCTTCAAATCCAGCTCAAAAGTAGATCTACTTATTTATTTCAAGGGGATTTTACATTAGTTCAATGTAAACAGAGGCCCAAACAAACACACATAGACGTATCAATACTTTGTTTGAATGTTGTAATTTTTGTTGAAAGCATTAGTTAGAAAACTTGTTGGCCAAAGTTTGTGTACAAGTGTTGATGTTAGCTAGTAAAAGCGCCGTTCAAAAGTATTTTGATAAGCAAAATGGATTTGTTGCCAAGGTAGACTTTTTGGTTGTTATGGAGGAGTCAATGACAGATCCTCATGCCAACATGAGTAAAAAACTGTCAAAATGACAGTTCAATGCCAAAATAGATTGCTATGGTAAACAGTCTAGTCGCTGACATAGTATAATGTTCCCTTTTTCACTATAAGTTATACAAACCACCCTCACGCCTTTACTAAAGCAAGTCCCTGCATGCACCAGTGTTTGTGGCAATCACACAGGCTGGTTTAAATTACACTGGAATGACCCAACCGAGCCACTGTTAAATTTCACATTTTTAAAAAATGTGTAGGTTTTAAAAGGGTTATTAGTTTTAAACGAACATTACAAGAATTAAGACACATAATTTGCAAAGCAATTAAAATTAAAGTGAGAGAAAATGCACAATCATCTTTCAGATTCGTTTTAAAGACCTCAAATAGGTGCCATATGTGCCATCTAGTGGTGAAAAGAAGTGATAACTCTTGGAAGTACAAGACCTGTGATATGGCTTGTGTTTTTGAAAGTTATGGCACAAAAAGTGCTTGGAACAGCGTATAAGGTTTAGGAGGTTTGTTTTTTTTTAAATATAATTTTCACATTGTTTTTTCACAATTGTCTTTGATTGTTTTGGCGAGGGGATTTATAAATTTTTATTTTTTTTCTCAATACTTTTGATTTTCTCAATCGGTTTGATTTTTGAAGCCGAAAAAAAAGACAAAATTAAATGTGCTTTCTTGTTTGTTGCTTTCTTGTTTGTTGTGGTATTTTTGTGTAATGAAAAGTGGGATTGTGGGAAATGGGGTTGAACTAAAAAAAAAAAAAGAAATCAAGCGTTGCCAGATAATAAACTATTTTAAAGATCATTTAAAAGAGCAAACTGTAAAGTAGGAAAAAATGCTCAAAAGGGCCCCGGACTTCTAAAGGTTATTATTTTGCCATTTTTTCCAGCATTTTTCAACCTATTGCAGTAGGTTGCCTTTAGATTTTGTGTGCTGATCATTTCTTAGTGGAAAATGTTTAGAATCAGGGTCAAATATGAATTTCCCTCTAAGAAGAATTTGTGGAATGTTTATATACAATTAGTTAGAATTATTACTTAAATGATTGCAAAGAAACTTCAAGGCACATAACGAAAATGCATGTGCATATGATTAAAAAGGAAAAGCTTTCACGTGACTCAGTAAATAAATCATGGTGCCAACAATGCCAGGATTGTGGGGAGAGCAAAAGCTATGCTAATTTCTTGAAATACAAGTCATATTGAAAAAAAAAGGCTGATGCCAGATGCAAAAATGCAAAACTGGTATTAATATTTCAATAGATTTCCCTTATTGTCACTTGTATTTAAGTACAATAACCACCATTCAAGTTTAATATACAAAGTAGAAAACAAGTTCAATAGCAATGTAGAGGAGCCGCAAGGCGCGTGCTATCCCTACTGTTATTTATTTTTGGGTTAGCAGAAAGATGAATAATTAAAGCTGCTCTTTAGGATGTCTTGGTGAGTTCTCCATTAGAACTCCAGGCATTTTCCTGCCTCTCGCTCCCCTGACCGAGGCTTGTAATCACCATAGCAACCACTCACATTTCACACAGAGAACAGCACATCACGCGGTCCAAGGCTAAAACAGGAAAAGGTGTGCTGTGCCTAGTCTTGGCATTCAGCGGCATGTTTACAGCCTCTAACAGAAACCAGATGCATGGTGGCAACTCCAAATGTGGACACTCAAACACACCGAAAGTACACAGTGTTATCATAAACATGTCTGCACTTCAGTGTGCTCATATAGTGAGACTAATTCAAACATGACATGCAAACATCACAGTAATGAGAGTTCAGTCAATTCCAAGCTAGCATTTGTCTACGCAGTTCAGCGCTAATTAAGTGGTTTTGATCAAAATGTTACAGTAAACTGTTGGATCAACACATCTCACATTTGTCAAGAGTAGAAGTTTTAATGCAGGGCTGGTGTCTCAACAACTTTGGTGCTGTTTTGAAATAACAAAACAATTTTGAATGGTCTAACATAAACTTCAAAAACTAATGCTGTTTTGTTGGATCTGGAAAAATAAACATACTGGATTTTACAAACTCTGAATGACAATTCTAAGACATTGATAAAGTACAAATCCTTGGGGAGAACCGATATGATTTGAAATCAAATAAAAATGTCATAAATTAACCATTAATCTTTAGGAAATTGTTACAGGGATGAAAATATTACAGGGATGTCGATATAAACAGTGTACAATGTAAACCCAAAAAATATGTTATTCAAGACGTGTCCATCAGATTGACATTTAAATGTGTAGGGAAGGTGGCAAGGAAAAATCATTGGGGACCACTGTAATAGAGGTAAAATGTGTAAAAACAAAGAAAAAGTATGATTCCAAAATATATAGACGGTTGGCTCGCGAACTTTGAACTTAGATTGTTGTAGTGGTATTTAAAACAATGTCACAATATGACAGTGACATAATATAGTGTTTCCCGTGTCAAAAAAAAATAACATAATGTCTCTATCATTTCCCTAAGCTGAGATATGACATTTCGGTTGCTATGGTAACCTGACAAGTTGCTATGGAGGGGTCAGGGACATAGTATAATGTTCCCCATCTTAATGCAAGAAAATTAAAGCATCCCC
>SRMA01025269.1:0-43481 GCA_007224835.1 Danionella cerebrum
CTGTCCCTTGCTTCCTGAATGATTTTCCAGTCTCCAGAATCTCTCTCTGCCTCTTCCTCACACTGTGAAATTCTCTATCAGCGGATGTCTTGCTGAGTTTCGGATCAGACTCTGTTGTGCACTATAAAGCTTGGGGTATTCATATCCTCTGACGGTGATGAATTTTCTTCTTGACACGGCCATTAATCAAACTGAGGATGATAGCACCTCTTGGATATTACTATTGATTCATTGAGACACTTGTGGCTCAGGATTTACATTTGATTAACATTATTAGCATTTACCCTACTACGTGCTTCCAATATGTTTTAGCTTAGGATATTTGTGTATTCCTCCATCGGCTCTAAGAAAGCCATTCATCACGACAGACGTATTCCAAGTCAATGTTTCCTCACCCATAAGACACCCATAATCAACACTTGTAATCCCAAACTGTGACACATGAGAAGGAACTTTTTATATATGGCCTAGAAAGCTTCCTCATCGTTTTCCTCATTCATCCAGGTTTAGCGTCTACAAAGTCTTTAAAACCATTACCAGTCCCTCCATACGTCTGACCAATAACCCCATCGACTTACCAACCAACCAGCAAACCCACCAACCCAAACAGTGCAGGCACACTGGCCATTTTCCATGATTGTGACACCTCTTTCATAAAAACATATTTTTTTAAAAAGGGCATTGATTTTCCAACTTTAGATCAGATCAAAGAAAACCATCTGTGGCAGAATAGGACCTGTCTTTTATTTAATATCACCAAAAAAGAGGTAACGGAAACAAAACCACCAGAACAGTCTGTATGCGAGCCCCAGATCCCCGACAACCAAGAGAGAAAGAGCGGAAACATTGAAGGAAACTTTGATTCTGGACAGGAACATTTGGGGCCAGGAGGTTTCTTTTGTGTTTTTGGTTTTCTGTTGTATGGCAAACGCCGTCTTCAAGCAAGGAGTGTGAGTGCACCCAACCATTTCCTTTATGAGTGGATTGTACAAAAAAATTTTACATTTAAAGTATGTACTGAATCAAAAATATGAGTGGAGCGGGTCTATTAACTAGTCCCTATTGAAGAGAGAAAATGGCTCATGTGGACACAATCATCCAATCACTTCTTTTACCAAAAATAATACTGGAGCAATCTTAAGAAAAAAAGGAGTTCAGTTCACGTTTGAGTGAAGAATCCTCAGGAAAAACATGTCTAAACACCATTAGGGCAATTCAGTCGACAAATCAATATTGAGACTACAGCATAAGGCACTCCAAGATAAACTTTTGACGACCACAGGTTCATCGAGCTTACTTCAAAAAATATCTTTCCTGTGGTTCCCAAAAGAATATCAGCTGTCTTGTGATCTAGGTCAATTTCAACAAATATGTTTAGAAACAGCCATGAGTATTGGCAGTTGCTATGGAGATGAATGGCACAGCTATCTCCGGTAATTCTGATCTGCATGGCCGGTCAGGAGAAAACACCTCCAGAAGAGATTCATTGTTTTTCAACTGTAAGATTTGAATGGACAAGTGTATACAGGGAATGCTGGAAGACATGACTGTAATTTGTGAACAAATGAAGGTGCGAGTTTTTGGTAAATTCTATCCACATTTTTTTTCTCAAGTACAGTTTTCATCATCATAAACTGAAGAAGCTGGTAATATCCTGGACACCCTTTGGAAATATGTGTTTGGACGTGAGGATATCTATTTAAGGAGGTCACCAAGAACTGAATGGCTTCTGTTAGAGCTCCAGAGATCTTTATGAAGAGAGAAAGACTCTCTACAGCTCACAGCCATGCCATGCTCTAGTCAAAGGCACATGGCTGACTGATTGGAGTGCCAAAAGTCAATCTCTGGTTTAAAGAGACAAAGATCAAACTCTTAGGCATAGACACCAGGTATCAGGTTGAAAACGAGGAGCTGCTTGTACATATGATGAAGCACAGATGCATCAGAGACATCTTCTGTTTGAAAGCGATCTTTAGCTTAGTTGAGAATTCTACTTTCAGCAGGACAATGACCCAAAGCATTTAGCCAAGATAACAAATGAGTTACTTCAAGACAACTCTGTGATTGTCCTTGAGCAGCCAGATTCCATATTTGAAAACATGAAAATCTTTAGAAAGATCTAAATACATAGTGGCCATCCAGTTACAAGGTTGCTGGTTCAATTAGAACTGTGACTGTGGTTTAGTTATTACTAAATTCCCCTTAGGTGTGAGTTGGCCTAATGGACCTGCAACCTGTCCAGGGTGTATCCCTGCCTCTGGCACGAAGTGCGCTGTAGCAATTTGCCTCTATCTTACTCGCTCACTTACATACAAGCATGTTATCAGAAAATAAAAAGGATACAAGTACACTGGAATCTGTGCAGCAAGTACATGTAAGTTAGTACTTGACGGAAACACACATCAAGCACTCAGATGCTGCAGAAATGTTGATGTTTTCCTACTCCTGCTTGCTGGCCTTGAGAAGGCTATTTAAAATCTGTTTGCTCAAACAACTGTGCAATGGAAGTTAATGCAGTGAGGCCTGTTATTACTGTTACTGGGCAGATAACATTCATATAAAAACAAATTAATACCATTCAAAATGGAAGCATTGCAACAAATTCAAGAAATTACGAGAATAGACAGTTGGGTATAAATTAATAGAAATTAATTGGAAAAATTTTAGCTGCTACTATGAACTACCTAGGGTCTGAATCCTATCTGGGTGCACTCCCAGTTTACATAAGAAGGGAAACTACCATCAAAAGTTCAAGAACTTTCAACTAATTATTTGTGGATACAAGTTTTCAGTTTGAGGGAACCCACTTTATCTCATAGATAAAAAGAGATAATGAATAGTGAAATTGGGCTAATTACAGGCTTATTTCCCACTGGTCAAAAACAGATATCAGTGCCAAGCTAATTACTTTAGAGAGGGCCATGAAATTACATGTTGTGTCTGATAAAAACTAAATAGTGCAGGGAATGAAGAGAACACCATGGAAAGGTCTCGACTTAACTTGTGTCACAATCATGATACATATAGTAGGTTAAAGAGTAAACAGTGTCTGGTTTTATATACAATCATGTGAAGTTTTCCTGTAATTCTATATGTAAAAGTACGTCAATGCGTTTGAGCATTTCTTTACAGGAGAAAGGACACCTTCCACGAATGTACCTGATCAAATGAGTCTCAAAACTGACACGGATAGTCTGCAGGACCTCATTAAAAATGCAATAGAGTATTTTAGGATCTAAACACCTTAGGATGGGAAGGGCACAGACAGCTTTACAAAAAGGTTTGAACTGGAATAAAACATGCTCAGTGTTCCACTACATTTCCTTTACCTTGTACACTTCACCATAAACGTGATTACTGGAAATTCAGAAGATATGCTTTGAATGAAGCCTTTTACATTTGACATTTATTATATATTGGAAAACTTTTCTTAAAAGCTCTTTTTGTTATGTCAATAGTAGAATTATGGTATGCTAATCAAACCTTTATGCTTATGTTATATCTGCCATGCATGACTACTCTTTCCATTACTTTCTAGTTCATTTCAAAGGTTTAGCTTTGGATTCAACACAAACAAAATGAAGGAGCTTAGCCTTTTGATTTCTTCCTGATCTTCTATTACATGACTCATTATACTCTCGAAGTGGGCAGCCATCTTAAATTTGGAAGCCTGTGCCTGTGGCTTCTTTTCTCCAAAGTATATAGGTCTGCTGATTTGGGATAAGAACAGGATACTTGGTTTTATCCGCAAGAGAGGTTGATCATATTCATTAAACTACATGGCAACTGGAGAATAAAATCAGGTACACTTTTTAATCAAGTTCCCAGTTCTCTTCAAGAAAAACCATAGTTGGCCTCTTAGACAAGTGCATGCAATCCTCTTTATACAAACAGCCAAACGTGTTTATTGGGTGGACTGAAATGTGCATATCACACCTCTGTACGTGTATAAATACCCGAGGTATGTCAACACAGTTCTCAACTCAATTCAAATATGAGGACACTCTGCTGCCTGCAACTCGGACTCGCTTTAGGAGTCGATGGCGTTCTGAAAGCTTTCGAAAAACCAGTTAACCAATTCTCTGAAAGCTCCAACATTGAGAGCACACTTTCCACAAAATAGCAGTTTCGTTTTGAGAAAGAGCCTATATTCCAGAGAAAGAGGTGTTTGCTGGATGCAATGGTTTCATTAAAAGCCAAGGCGGTGCCTGTGAATGGTGGATTGCGGCACATTTTCCATGCAAATACATGTGAACAGACTGCTTCCCCAGGAGCTGTCATGCACAGAGGCATTTGACCAGCTCATTCTCAAACAAGCCCCATTCTTCAGAGTCCATTGCTGCAACAGAGGAAGCCCATTCACTTTTAAAGTCAGCTGTTACTTAAGCTATCCAGAGAAGCTTTCAATGATGAGATGGGTTAATGCTTGCCCAGGCATCCAAGAATACTGGACTTGAAGTTGGCCTGTTGCCTAGACCCCTTTCATGAAAACAAGGTCTAGGATTCGACACAATCTTTGGGTTGGTGGTACCCAAAGTGTCACTTAGGGAGCTTTACAAAATGTCTTGTTTACAAAGCAGAACACAAACACACATTGCTTGGGTGGTCTCTGTAAAATGATTTCTGGGGCATTTGGACTTCTACTGGAATGGCTAAGACTGGGGTGATTGGTACAAGCGTGTGCCAGCCTACACTTCCTACACCTTCAGAGACTTTGGGGAGATTTGACCCTACAAAATAAGAAAAGGTTCCTTGTGTGGGTCCTGGCCCAAGCCAATCTTGGACTGGAATATAAATTGCCAGAGGTTCTTCCAGTGTTGGCTTGTTTGACTAATGCAGAGACACCGTGCGCTGGCAGAAGCATAGCATGGCAGTAATGTGGTATTTCAATCAGTAAGGAGGTGTTCATTCTAAATGTTTGTCCAAAATAACTCAACATCTCCTCTATGTAGTCAAAAGTGGTTCCTTAGAAATCCCAGAAATTATTTCTGAATAAGCCAATGTGCTCTCTAGCAGGTAAAATGGAAACTACATCCCCTGTAGATCTGGAAAAGTTCAGAGTGCCCAGGAGGACCTTGTATTAGAGGAGAGCATCCACTGTCGGTTATATTTTAACTTTTTCTCGACTGCTACCAAGAGATATACACTGCCACACAGCCGGACAGTGTGTCTCATTCCGAATGTTATATCTCTGTTTCTTATATCTCAAGTTTTTGATCAATTTAAAATCATATATGATTATAGCTGTAACATTGGTTAGTTGAAATAATTAGAAGAGTGAAGACATCACATGATATTTTTAAATAATTTCTTGTAGGTGCCTTGATGACAATACTGGTACTAATTAGAGAACTGTAAATTACTGTCAATTGTACTGTAAAAGAACAGTGTAGTAATTGTGTCAGATATATTTATATTTGTTTGATTGTAAAAGTAAGTATAATGTCATTCACCATCAAGGTTTCCAGTTGCTCGGTCAGTAAGGTATTGCACTAGCAATCCAAAGGATGGGGGTTCAAACCGCAGGGAAAGACTGTGTTCATACCTTCAAGTGCAAGTCGTTTTGGGTAAAACTGTTTGACAAAAATTAACAAATGTAACTTTTCTTTCTTTATTTCTAACAGAAATACAATATTACAATATACAAATTATAAAATAAAACAGGTTGGTCTTAGGTGAACAATTACAGATGTCTGACAAGATGTCAACCTGCAAGTTTCCAAGTGTTATTTCCTTTTATTTCATCACAGCACTGCACCCAGTTCAGAGGAAAAACGAGGTAAATAATAGAGTATCTGGTGAATATCAATAAGACTGCAACTGAATTTTATAAACCTAGGTATTTTTCATTTGACACTAGGTACTTTTATATGGACACAATGTTGGTGCCTCACAGGAAAATAATTCATTTAATCAAAGAATATTTTTGAAATGTACTGAATTACCTTAAAAAACACAGTTTTTAATTATTTTTTTGCTTAGTTCTGCTTACCACACAGCATTAGGATGTTCCTGTCTCATGCCGTTATTGTCCATAAATATTCAATGTCTTCCTCAGCCCCAAATTCAATAAATATTAATGGACACAGATCAGAACAGCAGTGCCCACTGCACACCTCCAGATATTCCCATAGTTATTAGAACAACTGTTTGCTCTTCTTCAGGGATCAGCTTGTCCCTGTACTGCTCCAGCTTTGAGACACAGAGAGCAGAATTGGGAAAACAGTAACATGAAATGTGATTTCCAATGAACCACGCAACAGTAACCAGAGGCTATAATATGGGAACATGGAGCTGCTGGTTCAATCAAAATACCTTACTTCAAGGTCTTGTAGATTAAACAAGTAGCTTTTTTTTTGTTTACAGACCATTTTATATGGATTAGTCAAATGAATTCATTTTAAATGAATCTCACAAAAAAACTCATTTACTTAAGAATCTATCTTTATTTTAGAAAGTTAAAAAATATGTACTTTTGGTGTAAGGTCTAGACACTGTCAGCTGTTTAATCTCTTATTAGATTTCTGGAGGGATGAACGGTTATTGGTTTGGTTGTTTGGGTTTTCTTTGTTTTGGGAACCAAACAGTCCAAAACTTTAGGAACAGTCCTCACTTAACACAAAATGTCGTTAACAAACACTGTTACTCAAGACATGCATCCTGTAAATCAGCAAGTGTAGCTAACTTCTGTCTCCAAACACATCTGAGATTGACTAGAAGAGGTCCGTACAGATTTCTACTAGAGCAAAGTTCAAAAACCAGCATCTTTAATGGTATGGAGATGTTAGTGCCTTAGGGAACTTCAATATCTCACACTCCTCACTTTATCTGATGTGGACTGCCTGAATCTCTAAACATAGTAGTAACCTGATTTTTTCCCAGTCTCTCAGTAAATGCTTCAAACACTTGGTCCAGAAACTCTGGAAGATTAAATGCCCTCCAGACTAAATTTTACCACTGAAGAATATAGACTAAAAAAAAGTAAAACCCATTTTTGCAGTGGTGCCATAAACTCCAGATTGGTCTGTGACCCACTTCAGGAGTGTACATCACCACTGGGCTTTCACTCGGAGAGGAAGTGCTCTGACAGCCTCTCAATGACATGGTTTATAAGTTGGGAGGAAATACTTTTTCTTCGCTTGACCACCTGCTGGAAAAAGAGGGCATATAGTACCATAAGTGCTTCAGCGGCTTTGGGGTCCTGGTTACATGGAAAAATGATAGGAGCATACACGATCACCTGTCAGTCATCTGTCAAATTTCCAGAGGGATAGCATACTAACATCTGAGAAAATAGTTTAATAAAAACACAGTAAGAGCCTAACAATCACGAGAACGTTGTTTGGAGCCAGAGTAATTGTTGTAAACCTGGCCTCTTTGAAGATTTATTAAGAGGTAATTTTTTTTCCTGGTGATACTGTCTTGTTTACAGAAAACGTTGCCATTGATTCAGAGTTTGAATGTCCTTTTGTCACCAGAGCCGTGCTGTTCAAACACAAACTAAAGCATTATTTCCATGCTGTTTATGACTTGTGTAAAAGCCAAAGCTCTTGTAATGTGTCATTATGTCACAAGAATATCTTTGGAGAAGGGCTGTAAGGCATATAAAGCAGACAAAAACCCTCCATATTTGCTTTTTTATGTTTTGGGGTCCCTATTTCTGTCACTCTGGTCATAGACATCAGAATGTGAAAGAAGGGGGGCCCAGGTGTCTAATAAACCCTGATTAATGTACAAATAAACACAAGAAGCAAGGAGTAAAACCTTCCAACAATTTAAGGACGCTTCTTTTTCAAATTAAGATATTTGTTGTGTTGTCTGCAGGTAGTTGGACTCCAGAACCACCATAATTTATAGAAGCCATGTCTGCTCTTATAGGTTCCAATAAGTTCTTAGTTCTACATCTAAAATTTGGATTCTACCAGATTATCATTAGTGAAGCTGACAAACAGAGGATTCTTGGAATTCAACAGGATACCACACGGGTTTACCGATGTGCCTATTAACTACCAAAAAGAACGACTGATCTCAATCAGAATAAGACAAAAATCTTCATTACTGACCCCACTGACTTCCACAAGATTTAAATGTGGCTCCGTGGCACAGTGAGAAGCAGTGCTGCCTCTCACTAAAATGGTCACTGGTTCGAGGTGAGCTGGTGGCCTTCATGAATTTGCATATTCTCCCTGTGCTGTGTAGGATTCCTCTAGCTACTTGTCTTGTGGGTTACACTGCGGTAGACTGGTCACCTGTTCATGGTATACCCTGGTTTTTGGCCAATTCGCCAGAGCCTGACAGAATAAATAAGAAATGAGCGAATAAAGGAATTAACGGTTGGATGGTGAGATGAACGAACAGATGAAAGATTTTTCAGGTCTTGAAATTTTTGAGCCAATAGATATTTAAATTGACCCCCAATAAATCAAAATTCTTCTACATATCAGTGGTACGAAAGTAATCTTCAATAGTATCTCATGGTTGAGGTGAATCCATCGATAATCAAGCTTTGAAAATCATGAACGTCTCCAAAATATCAAGGTATGTTCTCATTTTCCGTAGTAGAACCAAAATCAGCGCAATCGTGGTAGTAATAAACATAAGAAATACCTAATTCCCACAATTGGTTCTCTTGTCATATCCCAATAAATTATTGTCTCCAGTTCATCACTAAGCCAAACAAGCTCAGATTAAATGGTTTGGGTAATTCAGTGAGAACAATACACGTTTTTGGCATTCTGTTTACTACATGTTTAACCATCTTTGATCTTTATGTGGATTTAAAATGAAGTGGGCAACCACTCTCCTACAATACCCTGTGCAGATTGTGAGAGTCGTGGGAGTTTTTGACTGATGCTGGGATACACACAGGTCAGTAGCAATCCACCCCCTGTTGTGACACAGCTCTCAAATAGCCAATTTTGTGCCTGATGAAAAAGCAGCCTTTCCTAGCTCTCTTTTTTGAGTTGTTTTTACGGAGTAAGCTCCATGCACCTTCTGATGCGCCAGACGCACCATTTATATCACAGCTCCAATCACAGATTATTCATATTGTTTGCTTGCCATTGGAAATTTATCTGTTTCTGTCTAATTAGAAGTTGTTATCTCTAAGCTTGCGACATCTGAGAAATCCATACTATTGCTTGCCAGTCATCGCTGTTTCCTGAGATGTCTCTGATTTGCATTGCCACCTACCTGTCACCACGTCCACTGGCAGCATGCGAACTGATAATTATTCAAGGGGGGAATCAGAGGAAAAGGGAACTCTGTTTAAGATGCGATAATTGATCTGGCTGCCTGCTGAAATTCATTACAGTAATGTCAGATGTGTGGTAGCACAATCCATTCACCACATCATGATCAGTAGTTTTTAGCAACCAGCATGTCAGTTTATTAAGGAAGGATTTGCAAATGGTGGGTTTTTAAGTTGATTGTTATGATGCTTTTTTTTTATAAATATATTATTTTCAAACACAGTTAAATCAACTGGTTTCCAGCCAAACAACATCAATATTATTTGTGTTTACACTAATGATACACTTCAGTTTATTATTCACAGAGTCTGCCTTATTTCAGAATGAGAAATATTTTTTTAATCCCCAGGAGTTAATTGCTCCCATGTCCCCAGGAATTTCCAATGGTCCCTAGTCATTGAAGAAACAAAGTTAAAACTAGATGGATAAAGTTTGTTCACACACTTGGATATTGGCTTGTAAAAGTGTGATTTAAAAGTAATTTTTTAAGCAAAGTGGAATGGTTGCCAAGGTAGAATTTGTGGTTGCTAAAAAGGAGACACCGACATCATACACAGTTCGCCCTGGCCAATATGATTAATATAAACCAACCTCCATGTTTATATGATTTTCCATAGCTGAGATAGTGATATTGCACATCGGTTGCTATGGTTAAGTCCTTTGTCACTATAAACCAACCTCATGTCTTTAAAACTTACCAAAGATGAAATTGAGATTTGGTTGCTAGGCTAAATGGATTGGTTGCTAGGAAGCTGTCAGTGATAAACAAACATTTCTTTATAATGTTTCATCACTAAGACATTTCCATTTCCTATTTATTTTAAATTGCAAATTTTAGCCACTTCTAGAGACTAGGGTTCAAATACTTTTGGAACAGTTGCTGGTATCTTATTGTACATACTGAAAACTACCACAAGTGGTAATGGCACCAGCCTGACAAAATATAGCAACTTGAGTCAGACTAGCTTGTATATTTTTGAAAAGTTTGGTGGCTGTTGCTTGAAAAAGGAAAAAGCTTAAATTAACAATATCCATAAACACACAAAAAAACACAGAGCTCACAAAAATCATCCAATATGAATTCATAAAAGTTTCACAGTCAAGATGTCTGGAATCAATGAGCTCAGGGTTCTTTGGAGGAATCGACGGAGTTGATCAATTGGTTCAGAGCTGTCCTCCAGAATCTGTCTTTTTTAACATCCTCCTCTCTGATACTATTGTGAGGAGCCAATCTTCTCCGCCACTAATTCCCTCGTCTTCTGTTTAGTCTCTCAGCGTCCTCTTCCTTCCTTCTTTTCACACACAATGTCAAAAAAGATTGCACAAGCAATCATAGCATCGTTAAACATCCTGTTACCTACTTTGCACACTCCAATGCACTGTCCAGAAATCCCCCAATGTACATGGATTCCTTTACAATTTGTACCTTTGTGTCCTCAATAGAAACAGTCAGCTGTGCAATATTGTAAAGCATTTTGCGGCAAAAATACTACCTGCCATATTTTGACTGGATTGTGGTGGAGACCAGGTCATTATTTCTTATCGGCGGTATTAGTAGCCACCAGTAATCTAAGGGGTTTATTTTTCCACATCTTTCCATCTTTAACAGACAAAAAAAATGTGGTCAGCAAAATCTTTCAATATCACCATGGAAACAAGCAAAAAAGCAAAGCAGGTAAAGATGTCTATAAACTAGAGCACAGCTCTACTCAAGGACTTGGAATAGGCTCAACTATTAAACTCTCGAGTGTAAGCCTCACAAACTCAATGGAGACACTGTAGTTTTGATTTAGATTCACTACGAGGCTGCTTTTACCTCTGACAGCTCTTCAGGCCTGTAAGCTTTTCTGATGTGTGAGAGGAAAGCAGAGAGTTGATTAGGTGAACTGGCACCGCATCACTGTTAGTTTGTTTTTTTACCCAACGGATTCTAAGACGAAGCTAATCTCCAGAGTAAACCTGGGCTGTGTGAACACGGACTGTGGGGGTGAATAAATTATACTTAATTGCAGTTACCTGTTTCAATAAAAATACTCGAAAACGTTTGGTTTTACGTGAATGATTAAATCGTTCTAATCCAGGTGTTTGAGCAAAAATGTGCCGTTTCATTGGCAACGAGTGAATCCATTCTGGGCACAGTTGCACCCGCTCCGCAATCCATGCAGGTGTGTTTACGGTGCTTTCACACCTGACTTGTTTAGTTTGATTCAATAGAACCTAAGCTTGCTTTCCCTTGTAAAAATTAAAAGTTGAGCAAAATCGTCTAAAAAAGTGATCCGAGACGTGCATGAGGAGGTGGTCTCATGCCGGTTCGATACTAACTCTAAAGTGGTTTGTTTGTGGTGAGAACTGTGATCAAATGAAACAAAGGAAGGTGACAAAAATATGCTTTTTGAACAAAAACAGCCACCATACAAAGTGCAAAGATGTAAATGTAAAAATAAAAAAAAAAATACTAACTTTTGCCTTTGCTTGTGAGATTAAAGTCAACCAAGTAATCCATGCTAATGATCATCAAGGTCACATGTATGTTGAAACCCAGTCATGAACTGAAACAGAAACAGCTGTGTAGGAGGTTTAAAACAGGGAAAAAGCCCAACTCTGCTACCAAGGTGAGGTTGCGATGGACAGTTTCTTGGTTCGCTTTTTGAGAATAGTTTAAACAGTCTATGTTCGCATGATCTGTAGAAGGTGTACTCTGAATTCTGCCCAATGTTTTCCGTAGAGAACCATCAGCAGAACCCTGTTACTCTAGCCAGGGCTAAACGGGTAATAAAATGGATCGGAAATGAAACATTTACCAGAAAGGCATGCACAATAATGAATTAACAACTTTTTAAAATCTATTAAAATTAATATTTACAGTAATTTATAGTAATTAGTTATTATCTATTAAAAATAATTACTTTTACTGTTTACATAAAATGTAGCAACGCCAGGGTATCTAAAAAGCAAAAAGACAGAAATCTCATGGTATCCAAACTTCTGAAAATAGACCTCAGTTAAACTCATCTGCCTCAGCTCAGAGTCAGAAGCTTATGAACTCATCTCAATGCCACGTCTGTCGCTGCCTTCCTTCACTCTCCTCATGTGTCAATACTCTTGACTTGCTCCGCTTTCATAAATATAACCTTGTTTACCACTACACAACCCAGAGAAACTTTCACTTTTAATCTGGAAAGTTCTGGAAAGGAAACACAATTGAATTTCAACATTGATTTTCTGTGTTCAGTGGATAGGTTAATATTGTAAAGTTAGTGATGCACCTTTTAAATCGCAGCTACACATCAAACCGCATGAACTCAATCCGAGCTTTTAAACTATCTGCTTTAATTTTCTGGAACAAAGAAGAGCCATTCTGTTGCTTAATGCTATACTGGGGGAAAAATGGAATTTGAGTTTTGGGTCTAAAAAGTCCATAGGTATAAATAACTCTATAAATTATTTTGTTCATGACCAATCTATAAGTAATTTTGGACAAAAGTCTGCTACATTGCTTTAAACACCAAAAGTATGATGGCTAAAGATTGAATCTAGAAACTCCCTAAATTCAACTTTGTAAAGAGCACCATTTGACTGTAAATGTTTTAAATAAATAGAATAATATCAAATAAAAATAGCTTAACACCCAAATTTAAACTTTTCAGCTTTTGCTGGGTTAGTGCCATTACAATTTCAAACCATTCAAATGAGCCAACAAGAACCTACTCAACCTACCATGAGCTGAAAGAAACCAGGTAAGGGTTGTTTGTAGGATATGGGTTTCATTCAACTTTAAAGCGTAAGAATTGAACCAGAAAAACTGATCAAATGCTGAGAAATACAGGCAGATAGTTATCCGTCAGGCAGGTACATGATTGCAGCAGGGCAAATACCCAAAACATGCAGCCGAAGCCATTAAACAGCAATCTACAGTGTAAAGAAAAAAAATCCTGGAAGTGTTGGCATAACCCCCAGAAATCCTTAGTTTGAGTGAATAGAACAGTGTCTCTGGTGGATGTACATCTTATTAGCTGCATTATAATT
Organism: Danionella cerebrum; assembly: GCA_007224835.1. Taxonomy (NCBI): domain Eukaryota; kingdom Metazoa; phylum Chordata; class Actinopteri; order Cypriniformes; family Danionidae; genus Danionella; species Danionella cerebrum. The sequence goes on from SRMA01025269.1 coordinate 13,278, forward strand.
CATTGATAGTATTCATTCATTTTTTTTGAGTAAGTCTAACCAAACTGACCATTTTCCTCCGACCTCTGGAATCAACAAGGCATTTGTGCCCACAGAACTGCACCTCACTGGATATTTGTCCCATTCAGCCCAGCCCGTCTTGCACCAACAGTCATGCCATGTTCAAATTAGCTCAAATCACCTTTATTCCACATTCTGATTATCACATTGAACTGCAGCAGATCGTTTTAATCATATGCTTAAATGCATTAAATTGTTGCCGTGTGATTGGCTGACTAGAGATGTGCATTAACAGGCAACTGGATAGGTGTACCTAATAAAGTGGCCGGTGAGCGAAGGTTTCAATGGCTGCCAGTTTCCAACATTCTTCTTCAAAAGAAGGAAACTGACGAGTGGATAAAGGTGAAGATAGCTCCGAGAGAACTAAGGCTTTAGTGTTCTTTCCACAACTCCTCAGAGAAGCAGCACCTGGATGTCACTCGTCTACGCTCCACTGCTCTTCATGCAGTTCAGCCTGTTAACACACAATCCACATCACCGCCAAGTGCCGTTGCAGGAAAACACGGCTGTGCACCACCGAACACACTCTCTCACGCAGAGCTGACAGCTCTCTTTAAGTTCTCCATTTGTTTCCTGTCACTGAAATCCACTTCCTGACTATCACAGAATGACACTATTGTTGTTTTAGCTAAAATGTCAATTTGCTCTTTCTTTTTTTATTTAGTTCCATCTTCAAAATGCCAATGACTCTTGCCTTTATGACCTTTATGAATCAAAAGAACCAGTTTTAGGGAAAAGTGAGGTAAAGTCATTCATCTTGGATGAACAACACATATTTCTTTTATATGTTCACTTCTTAAAGCAACAGCTGTCAATCTACTGAATAGCAGTGTGGCACAATCAAAGCGACAACATTTGTGCAGCTATTTAGTCACATAAAAGTGTCTGGATGAAACATGCAGAGTATAAAAAAGAACACAAGCATCTGCCACAACCACTTTTCAGAGTTTCATTAGAAGGCTGTGAAATAAAGAGTAACTCTTTGACTCGATGTGAGGCAGATTGATCTAAACATCCGAAAGACGACTGGCAAACGGACCGAGAATCTGTCAGCGCCATGGCAACACTGTGACAGACCACGAGACAATGTTAGTATCAGCTCAGTCTGTGGGCTGAAGATTATTGAATTTGACTCGTTTGCTTGTAATACTTTGTTTTAATCACGAGGTAAGCATTAATCCTCATGTCAGCTTGCTCAAATCTAATATAACATTTGCACTGACTTGAAAAGGCGCGTTTTATCAATTCTACTTCAATTTAATTATTACATGGTTGGACTGTTGCAGTAATACAGCGGAGAGGCCAGAATGTATTAGGAGGACAGTCAGTCAGTGCTGTAAGGGCATGGTTAAAAAGTATCAAGAGTGTCCAAATGTCCCATATGTCCCGGCATCATCACAACTTCACCATACAGCCGAAGTCCTCAACAATCTCCCCCTCAATCCACAAAATTAACAATGAAAGAGCACACAGCTAAAGCTTGACTCCTCCTAACAGAGCATTCAACTCATCTCCTAGTTCAGGCTCTACTACAAAACCCTTGTAAAGAAACTAAACCATGTTGGTTTCTACGCTTCTTTTTCAGAGACTTGAACATGTTTTTCTCACGTGCAATCTGTTATATACTCAACTTATTTTGTCATTTTAAACCAAAATTTATTTGAATTTGTTGGCTCTGTAAATTATCTTTCAACTAGTCCCTCCTAGGTTTTAGGGGAAAATTGAGTCATCGTGAACCAGACAAAAAAACTTTGGCTTTTTCCCATAGACTTGTATTGGCTGGAAATCATTCTCCAGCCAGCACCATGGGGGCGACAGTGGTGGTCTGGCTTTACTCCGCAAGCCATGTGAAAGACACTTGGTTAAATAGTACAAAAGATCCAGAACTCAACTTATACTCATGGAACCTTCTCTTTTCATCTCTCTCCACTGGCTCCCCATTTGGGGCCCATGTAAAATTCAATTTTAAGTTCACTGATGGTTACATACAGAAGTCACCAGGTCAGCTCCATCCCACCATCACGATTCCACCTTGTAGTCCTACATCCCCTCCAGAAAATGCATCTAGTGAACCATTCTAAAGAGTTAGAAAATCTCTCACCAGAACACTCTATTTCACTGTTCCTGGTTGGTGGAATTATCTTCCGGTCTCAATATAAATAACAGTGAAATAACAACAAAAACACTTGGGCACTAGACACAGAAGTGTCCAAAAACATTGACAACCCAAACGTAAGGCCTCTACACACCGTTCCGGATTGAAATTCACACAAATCTTTGGATGACTTCTTAGCAGAGTGCTCTTCGTCTGAGTCAAGACAATATTGACACTCCCTGCCTGAAGATGGCAGATGCTTTCCGCACATGGGAATGTTGAGCAGTTTATACTGTTGGTGGCTGATCACAGGGAGCTGTTTGGCAAAAATGGAGAAAATAGAGGATTTTTCCTGTTTCCTGTACAAGAAATCGCTATGAAAATGTGGGATGCGTGTCATCGAGCGGCTCTTTTACGTCCTACTCACTTTTTCAAAGCCAGCTTTCATTGGTGTTCTTCTCGCAAAAACATTTTTTTGTTAGCACTACTAGGTCAGATGTGCGATGACCTCATGGTTTTGAATGAGGTGCGTTGTCGAAAGAAACTTCCGACCAAAAATTCTGACCGGTTTGTAGAGACCTTTAGCCAGAGGATCATTTTGGAAATGGGACTTTTGACAGAGCCAGTCTGTGGAAAGTGTAATCTGAGATAAAGCAAAAACACTTTTTGAGACCACTTTTATGCTTAAAAATACATTTAAAACCCCTCTCCTCTAAATCGCTTCATTGATTCTGGAAATAGCAAGAACCTCTTTTTTTTGCAATACTTTGTCAGAATCAGAATGAGCTTTATTGCCAGGTATGTTAGCACATACGAGGAATGTGTTTTTGTGCAGAGGCACTGCAGTGCAACAGATTCACAAAACCAAGACAAGATACAGGTAATAAAATATAAACCCAATTTACAAAATAGACATTCTAACACAGTATAAAAATTAAAAATAGACATAATATGTAAAATCAAAAATAGACATTAAGTTGTGCAAGTGAAAAAGGAAAAACAATTGTGATTAACTGACCCTTGCTTGTGATTCTCTCCCAATCTGTACGAGGCATTTGAATCAGCTCAATGCATATATGTAAATTGATCTACTTATTTAGGGTCTTTAGGAAATCTCTGTTACAGTAAACAATTATAGTTCCTCTTTGTATTGTAAAACAACAGCGCTTCACCCACCACTCTCTGCTGTGAGGCATAAAAGAACCCATTGAATTTTTAATGTTTTAGTTGTTGGGAGCACAATACAGTTATGTTCTTCTTACACGCAACAACATCAACCTTTTAAAAGAATGCAAAAATGCCAGATTATTGTTTGTATCCAGAGGCAACGAGACAAAGATGTACGATGGGTGGGTTGATAGTAAGTTATAAGGGGATAGTAAGCTTTCTGAGGGTATTACCTGAAATGCGGGGCTTCTGTTCGAAATAAATCAGTGTTTTGTGCTGAAACACACTCTGTGATAAAGCACTATGTGTAAAGTACAGTCAGCAAACACTGAAAAAGAAATGAGCAGATAATGACCTAAATCTCAACAAGTGTGCCATTATAACATTTTGTATTAATAATCATCAGCATACAAAACGTTTCTCAGCGATTTATTCTAGAAATGAAACACTCACTCAAACAAACAGGATATTTTAAGATGGTAATTCGCTAGTTCTCATCTTTCCCAGCACATTTGTATTATTTGCATGAAATAACAGCATGAGTGAGGAGACAAAAAGAGTGAGAGTAAAATTGACAGAGATTTGTGTGAAAGTGAGAGAGAGCGAGAGAGAGCATGTGTGCTTGCTGTGTGTGTTCGTAAGCCCCTTCGTCTGTGGTAATTACTATCTCAGCTTGTTAAATGATCACTATAAATGTAAGTGGTGCTAAAGACCACCGGACATGCCAAAAATGGGCTTGGGTAACTACTTCCTCTGTTCTCAGTAGGAGTCAAATCAAGGAACCAAATATCTTTACTGATGAATACCCATAAGACCTCACAGCTGCCTGAAGGAGATGCATCTGCAGCCATTAGTTTGGAATACTGGAGGAAATGAAATTAGTTCAGATTTAAAATGAGTACAACCATCGAAACTCAGGGGTTTAGTGTATAGGGCGCTCGGTACAGACGCGGTTGCACAGGGCGAGCTCGCCGGCCATTTCCCAAACTCTCCCCTCTCTTTCATTTCTCTCACTTCCTGTCTCATGTTCACTTCCCCTGTAATCGCGGTGGTTAAAACCTTCTAGACACACACATTAACAAGACACACACAGTCACCCTGCGCAAACGTACATAAATGTACGACACAGCGCCCCCTATACTACAGGGCTGCAACCACACCTTGTTGGCAATGAAATTGCAATGGTAACATGAAAAAAGACACATACACACCCTGATGGCAGACCTCCAGCAAGCTAAAGATATTAGCATGACTAGATATATATATATATATTATAGATATTATTATTATTATTAACAGTAGAAACAGTAGAATAGTACCAAATGCCTCTATGACACAGTCGTGCTTTTGGCGCCACACCCTGTTGTTCCTAAATGCAATGTTTCTTATTTTTGTGAACCCTAGTGTAAAAATATACGTAGTTCCTTTAAAAATCACATTGATTCAACCATCTAAAATTGTGTTCTGAGGCAGAATGGCTGAATAAATCTGGATGAGATGGGAAATTTTTGATATTTTGAGGGTGTGATGGGGAGCAGATGACTTACTCAGGTTGTTTCCTGAAGCTCTGGATGACAGGCTCTCATATGGTTGTCCATGAATGGCCAGACTCTCCTCTCTCTCCAGGAGTTCTCCGGGAGCTGTCTGACGCATAACCTGGGCTAGAGCCCTGGGTGGAGATGAGGAGATCTGTTAATTTATGCACAGAAATGTATATTGCTTCGTAACAGAGGGTTGCTCTTCAAATGTAACCCTTTAGTTATTTATATACAAGTGTCACAGGTTCTTGTGTTGCTCTGCAGAACAACAAACATCTGCAGAAGTCTAATGTCACTTTTCCACCAGATTGTAAAACAGCCTCATTAGAAATAAACAATTCACTATATAACTCATTTTAATGATAACAGGATGCTCTCTAATCTAGTTTAAAGCAATACTGATGATATATAAGTTTGCTTCATATTGAGCGCCAATGTGGTGGCTCAAGGCGCATCATGTGACCCGATACCACAGGTCAAATTTACAATTACAATCTCGTAATAAGTACGGTATATTTGACTAAAGTTTTGGCAACCACAGCTTAACATAAAATTGTGTTTATTTTTTTTTTAATTTCCGCTATTATAACATGACAAACCTTAAAAATAGACTGTTATGAGTTGCAAAAAAAGTAAATTAACAGTAATAATTCTACTACAAACCTTAAAATTACACAGTCCTGAACTGTTTAAAAGATGGAGGTGAACCGTAAATATTACAATTTAAATGTTAATTAAAATGTTAATACAAAAAACGTAAAAAATACTACCGTATATTGGACGGTAAAGTTTCTGCCAACCACAGATGCCGGGTTTTTACCATAAAATTTACGTTTTATTTTTTACAGAGTACTTTTCTTTTGTTTCCAATAACTTTATTTAGATTTATTTTATTTAACTTTATTTATTTAGATTTCATTAATTTGCATTTCAATAATATAATTGCAAAGTGAGTCTCATAATTGAAGCCAACATTACATTTATTGGCTAATATTATTTATTTATTTTGTCTGTGGACAAACTCAGCCTGGGGTTGAATACTACTTTGTCTCCCTGTAACTTATCTTTGATTGCACAGTTTATAGTAAATATGCAAATCAACTGAACCAACAGAAAAGCCTCCTGTTAATGCATTAAATGGCTTTTTTTGGATGGGGGTTTGCATGCTAGTGCTCATGTGAGTTTGGATTTTCCTCACACGTGTACTGCACAGGCTAAATACAATGAAAGGTCACAGCACAAACAGAACGTCCTTGAAATATTAGCATCGTTAGACACAGATCGGTGTCCATTATCCTACTAATGTCACGGACATCTCTTTAATGATGTGAGTGCATGGGAGCGCTCTCTTGTTTTGGAGTAGACACCTTTTAAATTAGACATGTGGGTTCTATGATGGAGCTTGAGACTTTGAGAGATGAATGAACGTTTTGATGCCTGATGATCAACGAAAGATTTAAACCTGAGGAGAATGTTGATCTGTTCACATGTTGATCTGCTTTCAGCTTTTCCACGATTGTCTTCTCTGTATCTTAAGGCAAAAACTATTTTTGGCTTTTTGTGTATATTAAAATTAGGATTTTTAAGAGTTTATTTACTAATCACCCCTCTTCATAACTTAGATAAATTAATCCTGTCCTGTTATTTCAGTGGTGTGTGTTTGGCAGTATTACCAAGAGCATGAGTGAAAGAAAGATAAGTGGGGAAAATAAAACCTTAATTGTAGTAGAAAAAAAGCACAAGACTTTGGTGATAGATAGTTTTAGATGCACTTTGATGAAGAAGTTTCAATAAAAAATTCTTGCAATTGCAATTAGATGTTGCTATTTTGCAGTTCCAGTGCTCATATTCTTCATATTGGGAAATAATCAACTATAAAAAATAAAGTAACTCCGTTTACACTGTAGCTAAACTTCTTAAACTTTATAAGCACATCAAGTGAGGTCTGTAATGTACGTATAGCTTATTACCCTCTCCTTACATGTAATTACCCTGTAATTACACCCTTATAAATGAGAGATTCTGGAGTTACGCTGTTTGTCCTCTTCCTACCTGTAGCTATACTTTGCAAATCACACATTAAACTTAAAGTAGATCTTACTACCCTCTTCTTACCTGTAGTCACATGGCGAGTTGAATATATGAGAAAAGAATTTAAATTGAATCTTATTGTGATATTATAGACTACAACACAAGAGGGAGAATATAAAGCAGAGATGCTTCTTTTCCTCTTATTACCTGTAGTTATACTCTAAGTACAACATGTGGAAATGGATCTAAAGTTAATCGTAGTATGCTATTCTTACCTGTAGTTACAATTCTCATAAAATACATGATAAAGTAATATAAAGTAGAGCGGTACTTCTTTCTTACCTGTAGTTACACTCTTAAGTACAATATGTCATACAAGAATCTAAAACGAATCCCATTATGCTTGTCTTACCTGTAGTTACAATACAGTTAAATTGTTAGGTTAGACTCCTTTCCCTGTTCTTCTTGTAGTAACAATTAATTTGGAAAAGAGAAGGCATGGAGCTCCCTATACCTTCTTCTTACCTGTAGTTAAACTTTAAGTACAACATGTGACACAGGAATCTAAAGTGGTATTCTTACGTGTAGTTACAAATCACAAATTACAAATAATATATGTGAGGCAGGAATATAAAGAGGAGCTCTTCTTACCTGTATTTCTACTCTAAGCACAGCATGAGACACAAGAATCTAAAGTGTATGTTTATGTTTACCTGTAGTTACAGTTCACATAAAATACATGAGACAGGAAAATAAAGTTGCTTCTTACCTTCTTCTTACCTGTTATACATCAGAAGAGAGGCTTAAATCTACATTACATTGTTCGTTTAATGTATTTAGGGCATTAAAGTATTAAAGGAGCAGATGAGCCAGATCAATAAAAAGCCATTTTAAAACGTTTGTGTGTTTTGTTCATTAGTTTAACATAATTTACAATAAATAATAACATGTTAACTACAAAATAGCATGTCGTGTTAGTCTTATTACCATGAAATTTATAATAACTGCATATTTGTTATTTTGTAATCTGGGGAATAACGGTTATTTCGAAAAGTAAGCTCATTCTTATGTGGAGAGTGTAGCTACCAATCTAAAAATGATCAGTAGTCCATCTTTATATTCATGCAGAGAATGTTAGATCCTAATTGTTTGTTTAGTATATAAGATTAAATTAAAAATTAAATAAATGAATTTAATTATTATTAAATTATTACCATCAAAATATTTAAAAGATACCACAAATATTTTTTGTGAAGAGATAAAAAATATCGCCTTCAATATAATGCTGTTTATAATAAGCCAGAGCATAAAAAAAAACGATGTGTCTATATATAAACAGTCATGTCATTAATAACCCATCAGTTCTTTTGACCAAAAAACACAAAGTTATAAGCACATGAGTAGAACGTGAGCTTCTGAACTCACCTGGACATGTTTTCTCTGTGAGGTCGGTGCGCTTTCTCCAAGCCGAGTTTGGTGAAAATACCAACCAGCGCCATGATGGCCACTACTCCGCAGACGATATAGACAATTAGATTAGTTTTATCCTTGGTCGGATCGTGCTGGTCCATCATCTTCGGCGGTGGTCTGCCAGTCATTGACCACGGCGGGGTGTCGTAATTTTTGCAGGTGGTCTGGTCCAACCGGGAGTTTTTAAACTCGCAGCAGAACCTGAAGCCACAGGTCCCGCAGCAGTACAGGTAACTTCCCGTCCGGCACACGAACGGAGGATCCCACTGGCCCATCACGTCATAATAGCCCCGACACCTGTCCTCCGTGTGCGGACTCTCAGAGAGCTTGCTCTCCGCGTCTCTGGAGTCGTTGGATCCGGGCGCTGTCACCAAGCCATCCAGACTATTGCCCGGTTCACCTTCCGCGTCGCACACGAGAACTTTCATCAAGAAGTATCCCAGCAGCAAACCAGCGCTTTTCATCCTGCGCTCTTCTCGGCTGATCGGACCGCGCGGAACACAGAGTTTGGAGTCTATGGTCATAAAGTGTTAGGACGCATGTCTCCATCAAGAACATCTGCGCCATCCGAGAGGATGCTCATGTTTGACCATTAAAGTGTATATTCGTGCAGGTTTGGTTTGGCCATGAAACCCTGTGTATTTGTATACTGTAATTGCCTGGAGTAAACAGCCTCGATCTTTGCGCGCTCGGTGCCTGGAGAGTGGAGCGCAATGTGCTGCGATTGAACAGAGCGCTGCTCAAACTGGATGCGTAATGGTGGGAGAGGAGGAGGGAGAGCCTAAGTATGGGCACATGGAAGTGAGAGAGAGAGAGAGAGAGAGAGAGAGAGAGTAAAGGCTTTTTGCAAACATCAGTAACACTTTCTTTTGCTATTTTAGACCATTGCATCATTAGTATTTTTAAAGAAATTGCATATCTAAAACTTGTTGTATCAAAACCAAAGAACAAATTACCGCCAAACAAGGCGTAATTCCCGAAATGTTGTCTAATTTTATCTATAGTTGTTTTTTGGAATGGTCAAAACTTTGATAATTAATTCAATGACCAGAAGCTTTGCCATGAAAGCTGAAATTCATCCATCCATCTATCCATCTATCCATCCATCCATCCATCCATTTTCTTTACTTGCTTAAGGTCTTTGCACACTGAAGATTCGAAATTTTATCTGACTTCAAAAATCGTACGATCAAAGTTAAATTTAAGCTACAAATCATTTGTCAGAAAAAAAACCAACCCGGAACGGGTTCAAATTTGCATTTTTACATTTCCTGAAAGCAATTTCAAATGGGTTTGGTCCTTTTGTGGTTCCGTAGGCAATCGTCATTGTCTCAACACAGAGCTTTGCCTGAAAAATAAAGCGCAGATTCTTATACGTTTATTAACACCCGTTTCAAAAACTGCTGGCAGGCGTCAAACTGAAGTCTCGACATCTTGAAATAAACATAAAAATTTCAGGATATATTCTTAACTCCTAGATTAGGAGGATAGATACTCCTTAATCCCCATGCATTCTCAGGATCAGATTAACCCAGTATTTCCTTTTCTCTTTTTTTTTGGCAAAAGCGAGATTATTATATTAAAGTTGTAAGTTGGGCATCTTAACATTGGAGTGAATGAGAACCTGCTCATTCCAGACTGTTGTTCAGTCACTTCCTATTACGCATCGAGAGAGAAAGCAGGAGGTTGCTCCTTATTCCTCACCCAGTGTTCCCTTCTTTTTCCTCCAGAATAACCGTGACAAGGGGAATCTTGCATTCCATGTCAACATCCAGAGTTTTATCATTATATCTAAATTCTTCCTGAGCTTTCCTTCAATCCCGCCCCCAGGCATGCCCTCACACCTCAAGAGCCACGGCTATATAAAAGACATTCCATCCTGTTTTGTTCAGAATAAACACCTTGTTTACACAGACTGTGTTTAGAAAAATTACATGTTACTCAGTCCTTTTGGGCATTTAGCAACGCAAACAAGACCCCAGCTCAGAATAAGTTAATTATACACTGATGCAGATGAATAAGCTATCTCTGCTGTTCTTCTCAGAGAGGACAAACAGACCTGCCTGAGGTGGAGAAAGGGAAAGCATGAAACCACCCAACGAAACATGGCTTATGGTTTCTGCTGGAACATTTCTGTTGAGAGGAACCTCATAAAAGCTCTTCTGAACAGCAGAAGTGTGTTAAGATCGAGGGTTATCAGACTCCATGCGTCACTGAGGCCATTCGTATGGTACTTGAGAGACACTAGGGGATCACTTGGTCTTGTTATTTCCATGGTAACCAGGTGCATAATGGCCTAATTTCGTTTTCCAGGTCTTATTGACTTAGTAGAGTGATTTTCAGAATGTATACAAGATTTTTTTTATTCTCACTTCTATTCTCACACTATTCTCAATCATGATGCTCACATTTGTAAAAAGAACACGCAATGCCGAATGACAGTTCGCACAGGAGATGCACCCTATTTTTTACAGGTCGATACAGATGAATAACCTCATATTCAGCTGTGCATCACAGCAGGCTCATTCTCTAGGAGAACTAAGAATCTTTCAGAATTGTTCTTTCAGAACTCTGTTGTTTTTTTTGCATACTAATGGCCTTTTATCTAGATATATGGATGAAAACTAAAGCAGTAAAAGATATTGTCAGTCTTATTTAGTTCAAGATTTATTATATAATGTATAAATGTTTTATTTTCAAGATTTTGCAGTCTTTTAAATAAATGGTGAGAAATTGTAATTAAAAATACATCAAGCAAATTAAATTAGCCAAATTGACTTATATACAAATGATTAAAAGTAGAATAAATGTGCACCTAATCCCTCACTCAATCACTGACTACACCTGTGTCTAACCTCCTTGTGCTCTATTCACCCAATCAGTGTCGTGTTCTCATCTATTCTACTTTATATGACATCACCTCTCTTTTCCTCACTGTCAGTCTTACGGTTCACGCACTCTGACTTTCCATGATAGCTTCCCGCCTTCTTGGATCGCCATGCTCTCCTGTCTGTCTCATCCAGGTTCACCATCTGCTGTGTTTCCTAGAGTGACTCTAACGCCGCCTTTAAGAGACATTTATCTTCTGTACTTTTGTTGGAACAGCGTGTAAATAAACATTGTAATTCTTTCTCTGTCCCTTCTCCTTCCAGACTCTGTGACAGTGATGAAGCAGTTTACTAAGCATTACTGATAATACTGATTATTGTACAGATTGAAGCTGAAGGACAGATATTGTATTAATGTAAAGAGAAATATCTTCCCTTGTGGTCTGTACATAAAGGCAGTTAAAATGAATTTATTCTGTTTTATCCAAAACACTTAGAGAAAAAGGATGTGATCACTTAAAAATACAGACGACAGAAAGTTTGTCAAAGATCATTGAAATTGTGTATGAACCGGAATATGAGCAGTGTTTTTGAAAACCCAGTTTCTGCCACCTGAGAAATGTCTTTGAAGTTCATCCCAGCCACAGAAAGCTTCTTTATTCACAGATGCTTCTCAAGGGAATCATGGCTCTTTTTCTCTTTGTATATCTTTAAAGACTGCTGTAAATAGTTCAGCCCTTCCTCTGGGATTCGATTAAGGTTTGTTTAGGGAAATAAACTCTACACTAGTCGCTGGAAAAAAGCTCCTTATCAGAGTAGCACATTGAAAATCTGTTTGGTTCGTAACATGCTCAATTCTTATAGTATCTAAGCTGTTTAAGAATAAAGAGGTTTAAGGAATTGTGGAGATGTGGAGACCTGAGAAAATCAATCAAGACACATACTTCCAGAACTTACAGGGATCATTAACTGGAGGATTTGTTTACCAGCTACCGCATCACATTTTTGGTGTTTTTAGAGGGAAACTCAGGATTAAGTGCAATGTCAGTAATTGCTAAACATATACAGCTTTGCACAGTTAAAGCTGCTTTTTTATTTTATGAAAATGACAATTTCATGTGATTCAAGCCTTGTGTCTGCTAGTCTTGGCTCTGTCCAGGTGCAATGTGACGTGGGCTCCAGATCACTGGTTGCTTCGCTCTGACTCTCTTGTGAGAAACCACCACCAGTCTGTGAGTCAGTCTAATAATAAGATTTCATGAGATGTGACTACATCCCACAGAGGTTGATTTAAAGCCAAACTGAGGCTGAGGGGACGAACTCTTGACATCATCAGTGACATCATCACCGTTTTCACACAGTATGTTGTGGCATGTGTCTTCTCGTTGTAGATGTCCCTAATAAAACCCGGAAGCATTAAAAGAAATGGGGCTAATATTTTGTAAAGATGTAATGTTAACATCACTTTGGAGACCAACAAAATGCAAATATTGAGTAAATACCACACTGTGCAGAAAATATGCTGCATGGCAGTTTCATCCTGTGTACCTTCAAATGTCTTCCTGAGGATTTTTAAAATATGTTTATTCTGAAAGTAAAGAAAAAGCAAATTGTAAAAATAAGATTTTTTTTGTGCAGTGAGTAGAACTGCAGCCTTTCAGTGAAAAGGTCGCTGGTTCGAGGTCAGTCTGTGACCTTCATAAGAGGAATTTACATGCTTTCCCAGTGCTTGTGCGGTTATCCACCAGTTTCCCCCACAAGATCAAAAACACGCATCATTAGTTGAATGTGTGAGTGAATGTGTGCATTGCCCTTGTGATGGACTGGTGACCTGTCCATGGTGTACCCCCACCTTTCAGCTGAAGTACGAATGTAAAGAAATTAATAAATATTTAATATTTGACACTTTGTTACAGATTGCTTGTTGTTTTTCCCCAATCATACTAATGTCTCATTAAAATAAAATAAACCATTCATTTTACTGTTTTTTGTTACTATAAAAACAGTTTATACCTGTACAATTCAAGGATTTGAATGGTAATATTTACTGTTAATGACATAATTTTAATTTACAACTCAAAACTGTCTATTTCAAAGGTTAGTGTTGTATTAATAGTAGTATTTTTTTTTTATTAAAATTTTAGGTTAAGCTGTGGTTCTAAACTTTACTATTCTTTCAAATTAATGGTAGTAATTAGTTTTACAGGATTGTACTGTAAATTTTCTATATTGTAATCATCTTTTATGGTTTATAGTATGTCAAAATGCATGTGGTCATATGGTTTCATTACAAAAATACTCCCAAACACAATTTAAAACATTCAAAATCTTCTCTATTAGAGATAATAAAGTAATTTGATAAAACCTGTATTTTAAGTACATTTTAACTGTTAAATTTAAGGTCTTTCTCTGTAATTTTTTTCTGTAGCATTTATACAGTATTTTACGTATATTTTTGACAGGGTATATGTAATCGTTAGCCATCTACATTGCTTTTCATGCTACCACTAACAAGTGTAGGATCTGAACACATCCACCAGTATAAGTATAGGCCATGCGTTAATCAATTATATTGTTGAACCATTGAACTTGGTCATAACAAAACATTAAAAAATGCAATTATTTTTTGGAGGGCATCTGAAAGCATGTGTCTGGATGAGAAATATTTTCAGTGTAGTGGAGTGTTTGCTCTTGATAAAGCACATACAGGGTTCCACTTTCATGATGAGTTGATGCACTGAATGGGCTTTTTTTCCCTCCGGTTGTTCATAAAAAGTATAGGGCGTGCAGCTCACAGACTGAGATTGACATTGAAGGGGATTGTGTGACAGAGGAGAAAATAAATCTGCAAATTGCATTTGTTTTCAATTCCCAGATCCAGCCTCGGTTTAACAGCTGCCTTTTCAAGATAAAACAAGCTGTATTTGCACATTTCAAAAGCGTATAATGCTTCTATAATAAACAAACCAGAGATTTTTGACACACCACTGCTTGGATTCTGAAAGAGCTTGAAATTTCATAGCAGGCACTGATATATTACACCACAAGGTGAGATCATGTTGGTGTCAATCGAATCAATAACTTAGATATTTGGAATAAGTTTATTAACATTTTTACAAAGAAATATCCACAACGGTGGGTCATTTCAGAAAGTTTGAATGAAATTTGCTCTTTCATCCTTTCACAAAACACGTAATAGTACTTGATGCACTGATTATTTTCCAGATTTGATTTGTAGAAACAAGGTCTTATTCAATCCAAGATGTGAAAAGAGCAGTTTGGCCAGGTGTCTTCCTGTGCAGGTTCTCCCGTGCCCGGGTAGGTTTCATCGGCGCAATAAAATCCTGAAATGAACTCACATTGTATTTTGTACCTCTCTATTTAGAGTTCTTTCCTCAATCAATGAGTTTATTTCATTCATTTTTTTTCTACATTTTAAATGGAATTTTTGTCTTTTAGCTGTGTTTACTTTTTGTTTCTATATCATCACCATTCATAAAACAAACACTTAAATATTCTTATTAATACCTCGTTAGTTCTGCCAACTCTATTTTGAAAGCCTTTGATTAACTAACTTGGTGAACTAGAGTTCATTTTCCCTTTTAGTTCGGTTAATTTGGGCGGCTGAGAAACCAACAACCGAACTATAAGTCGGACCAAAAGCGAACTCAAAAAGCGATCTAAGACGTGCTTGAGGAAGTGGTCTCGCTGCAGTTCCAATCAAACTCTAGAGTGATTCGTTTGTTGTGAGAACATGATCTAACTGTGATTCAATACAAATGATGATGACATACTTTTTGAACGAATACAGCCACCATACTCGTTATGCATTATGGTTTGGCGTGTCTTTCGGCGTTTATCGTGTCAGCTCATGATGAAACTTGGAGGAGTTTGTAATAGGAGCATCATTTGCAATGTTTATCATAATTGAATAGTAAAGTTCTGTTTTCCATTGTTTACTTCCGTGGGCACATTTATT
The DNA here is from genome assembly GCA_007224835.1 of Danionella cerebrum. Lineage (NCBI taxonomy): Eukaryota > Metazoa > Chordata > Actinopteri > Cypriniformes > Danionidae > Danionella > Danionella cerebrum. Next base: position 28,446 of record SRMA01025269.1, read on the forward strand.
CTAACCGATCAAAAAGCAGTCTAGGAAAAACGTATAATGATGTATGTGACCAACGAGGGGCTTGTATGATGTCACATGACTGCATTTTCAACCAGTACGGATCCGAATGGTCAGTGTAGTACAAATGAGGACTAAAGACTAAAGGAGATTTGCTCAAATGTTCAGATGGCTCCTCAGCAGGGTGCTCTTTGTCTGGGTTAAGGAAATATTGATGCTCCCTGCCTGAAGATGGCGTTTGCAGTGCATCAGACGAACGACAAACAAGAACAAATAGAACAAATCATGGATGTCGAGGAGTTTATACTGTTGGGTAGCTGTTTGACAAAAATGTGGAGAAAAGAAAGGATTTGTGGTGCACTCTTTCTTTCCTGTTTCCTGTACGAAGTCACTATTAAAATGTGGGATGAGCGGCTCTTTAATGTCCTACTCACGTCATCAAAAGAGCGTAACCCCGTTTCGTTGGCACCATTCATTCGGTAAGATGTGTGATGTTGGCGCCCATGGTTTTTGATTGACACAACAAAACTTTGGCCCGAAAAAAGGTGTGAAAACACACCTTAGAATATGAAATTATGGTTAGAAGTATATGTGAGGCTAAATGTCTAGAGTGTGCACAATGTGAAGAGAAAATTCCCAAGATCACCAACCCAACCATGTGACTCTGACAAGGAAGAGCCAGAAAACAGAAAACTGATGGTTAGTCGAAAAAATCCTCTTTTTACGTAAATTCTGGGAGGTCAGGATTCGTTCAGATTGCCTCTGATTTTATTTATTTTACACTGAGATATCAAACAGAACTCAAACTTTTTAAATTGCAGCTGTAGTAATAATTATGGCAGAAAATATCTCAGCTATAATGAGTATATATATGTTTTGCCTCAATTTGTTCAGTGTGAGATTTTCATATCAACTCCCTCTTTCCCCTTTCCTCATATTTCCTTAACTTCCTGTTATACCATTCTTCCTGTCCATCTCAGCAGGAGTGAGATAGAAGAGAACAAATGATTCACTGCTCCATTTCCTTGATGCAGTAGTGGCATGTGAGAAGTCGTGCTAGTGTTTCATCCGTTCTCTGTTCGCCACCAGGGCAAAGTTCAATATGACTTTAGCGGTAATTGAAAAGGAAATGAAAAGTGATTCTTGCTCTGCATGAGTCCAGGGCTTTACCTGAGGGATTCCGCTCATCCGAGGTTCAGCAATTCCAAGGAAAACAAGACAAAGGACTGAAAGGTGATTGGCACTGATGTTTGTCAGATGAACAACAGCAGGATGACAATTGTCCATAAATTGGTGTCAAAGAAGGCTTCTGGGGTTGATGCTTAACGGGCAACTCTGAAAGCAAAACACAAGCTAATCCATCCAAGCCATTTATCACCCAACGATCTTTCGTTCTGTGTAAAACCTAAAGGATTTGAAGAGGTGCAGATTCAGGTTACTTTATTTATAGCTGGAGGCAGATTACTTTGTAGGAAAAGATCTCCAAAACACAATATTCAGGCTTACATAAAACAATAATGGAAACAAAACATAAAAATACTGAAATAAGTTATGAGATGTGTATGCGTGCATGCTTGTGTGTGTGTGTGTGTGTGTGCGCGTGTGTTATTAATCAACGTCCAATTCTATGAACACCATTTATTGATCCATCAGTGTGGTAGATTTTAGAAGGAATGTATTGATTTTAGACAGCCCATGTGCACTGCTCTCTGATTGGCCGACAGCGTTGCACATTCAGCTAGACAAAACTTGCATTTCCTGAACGAAATTTAAAGTGCTGTGTTTTTAAAAATATTAATCATATCACATTATAGAAGACTCTGGAAGCAAGATTTAAGAAGGTATAACAGCTTTATAACAGCTTTCTAAATAGATGCTAACAGGTAACAAACTGCATGGAAAGAAGGAAAGCAACCTCATTTAAGCTAGCACATTGTTTGTGATGCAACTTCCTGTTTTATCTCAGAACAATAGGATTCAAAATACTTGTTCTGCGACAGCTGGTAACTGGGGCTGTTGTATTAAGTCTATAATTGTGTGATTAGTTGTGACGTATACATTGAGTATGAATTTATATTGATGTCTGTTGATATTGCCGATTTTTCAAAACATCTAAGTATTTATCAGAAAAATTGGAGAAAGAAGCCCCACCCACGCACAGCTGTTGTCAAGGTACACTTGAGGAAGGAGAAGGGAACATTGGATTAGGAACTAAATTCAATTGTAACTTTTATTTACAATATGTACAAAGGGAGACAGAATGCGATAGAGATTGTTGAATCCAGAAGAGACACAGAGCAGACATGGGGATCCAAGAAGGCCAGGAGCTATCATGGAGAGTCAGGGTGAATGAACCATAGATCTGAGAAGGTACGTGGATGAGCCTTTTTTACAGAGAGATATGGATTGGAAGAGTGTTCTGAGTGGGTGACTGATTCATTGGGGGAGGATTGTCTGCACGTGGTCTTCTGGGGACACTGGATCCCTGACAGAAGTAGAGATGCAGAAGTGGAGCAGACATCTTCTCTGAGCTGAGCTAATGCCTGTTTTACGCCAAGCCACATTCAACACAATTGCTATCTGTAGGATTCTATTTTCTGTTCAGGTTGACAATGAATATCTAATGCAATTTCCAATTATGCAGCAGGATTGTTTATTATGAATTTCTAAAACAAAATACTGTTAAATTATTAGTCGATTGACTAAGAATAAAAAATAGGAAAAAAATGACAAATTATCTTGACCAAGGTGTGACCAGATGGGCTTTTTAATGATGTCAGGATGAATGTAGAAATGTTTTGAAATTAATGGTCCAAAATGAGGCAATGGCTGGAGGTGGAAATTTACTTTACAACAATAACTCAAATAACAAAAATGCACAACTTTGCTTCTGAGTTTCACCCTACAGGGTGAAGGGACAGCTGTGTTCCCTTTGTACCAGACACCTCTTGGACTCCATGGCATCCTACTCGACGCTTTAAAAATCCGATAACGTATGTGTTACCAAGACTGCACTGTAAAAGAAAAAAAAAGAAGTCAGTTGTATTTTTTCAGCCATATTTTTTTGCCGTTGTTGAGTGGGCACCATTTTTCAGGATTTGTCTGGATGAGTTTTATGTTGGGCTTTCTGGTCAAACTTACACTTATTAAATTATCTTCTGTTTCCTCAAATCAGGACAAATCTAGGCAACATGTTTTCACACTCTGGCACTGAACATGATTATCTTATGCTTAAGAAGGGGATTTCTGTGTGTTGTGTGTGGGGTGTTGGGGTGGGTTTTTTTTTATTATCAGGTGATGTGATCTGATTTGATTATGTCTCAGCTTTGGCTGAGTCTAGTGGATGCACTTGCGTTCAGCAAAAACACCAATAACTTGTCTGTTTCCAGGAGGTCACTCCTTTTTTTTTGTATTGGGACCACAATTGAGGAAAGCACTGCTCCATTGGTTGAAACCAATACACTGTGGTACTCTGTGTATTTTATTTTTGGATTGTTTTATTCTGTCTTTTATTCCTTTTTAATACTTGTTAATTACTGTTTCTTTGGAAACTATAGAAATAAGTGGATTGGAATGGGAAAAAACACTTTAAAGCCAACACTTTAAACTTTTTGCTGCATCTAGAATTTCCTTTTTGATATGTACACAACCATTTGAAATCCTGAAAGCATGACAAATGATCAATAATTTTAACTATAAAAATGCATGGCAATCAAAGCTCCTTCAAAGCTCCTGAATTTCGGATTTTGATGAATTCTCGGGGAGAGTAATCAGAAGTCTGTGTTTTACAGACATTAAAAAGCAAGTTACTGGATGATGATATTTACAATTTATAAGAAATACATTCAAATAAGTGAATGACACAAATAACTAACCAGGCAAGTTTTTATGTCCATGTTCCTTTTTTCAATGGTGGCCGTTTCATCTAAAAGGTCCTCATCATATATACAAGAGATTTTATACAACTCTCTTTTTTTACTCGCCTAAAGAGTAACTCTAACACCGATTATTCCTGTTTATGTCACGAAGTGAACTAAAAGTTAACAACCACATTTAATAAAGACTTAAATCTCTGAACGTTTAAGAATGAATCTTTTAGGAAACAGGTCCAGAAGATGAGAATCAAACTTTGTGCAAAAGGCGATATTTCCCCAAAGAGCGAAAGAGTGATAAGGGAGACTGACAATGTCACAGCACTAGCACCATTTAGAATGTGCACACAAGTTTGACATTTACCAGGCTTGTCTAGTGATGACCACCAAAACCTTTGAACAAAGACTAAGCAATGGAGTTTAATGAAATGGCAAAGAAAATAGAAGATCACATATACTGCAAGATGAGAAACCAAGAACTTTGACCCATTGCTTTATTTTGTAAACTACAAAAATGTGAATAGATAATCCACTTTTATTGAATTTGGTTAATAAAAACTGTATTTTATTCACTTTATCCCTCGTTACTATTACGTCTCAGTGTATATTAACAGTGCTTATAGAGTTTAATAGAATTACTCAACTCACAGATAGTTTGTTAACTCTTACTTACAAGTTAACACTATGATGAAATTATTTTCAAAATAGTATTCTAATATAATAAATTACAAATGTAATTTTTTTTAGAGCAGAAAATCCAACACACTTCGCATTTGGCCATTAGTTTAATCCCAGGACAATTAAAAGAACACACATATAATTAAAAAAAATAAATAAATAAATAAAAAAAAAAAATATATATATATATATATATATATAAAACATTTAAAAGGGACATGTCCTTTAGAAAAATCTGTGCAAAAGTGTAACTTTCAAAACTTGCACCCTAAAGCTATTAGCTATCCCACACGTGGACCAACACATGCTTTACTGATCATTTTTTATAATGAAAAAAATGGTTAATAATATTTCTTTTCCCTAAAAACAAATACAAGGTACATTATTTAAAATGGTTAAACACGGTAATGAAGGAAACCAGTGTAACCCATCTTTGACATAGACCCAAATATTGACAACCATCTCTGTAGGTTATGGTTGTCCAGCCCAAAAGCTTGTCTATGTGATGTATGAATGCATGCATAGCAATTCCCAGTGCTATCAGCGGAGGTTTCAATCATCAGCACTGTTTCCATAGTTACATGCACTCGTGTGTCCTGCTCTCGCTCTCTCCTCCCTCTCTCTCTCTCTCTCTCCTCTCTCTCTTCAGCCATTGGGCCATTTTTAAATCATTATGTTTACTTAAAAAGTTTGCAAGTTGTGGCCTAATTAGAAGTATGCCGTTCACCTCTGGTCATTTCCTGTGTAGTTTTAAGATTTTCTATTCTTAAGATCAATAATCTGGCACAGCCCATATAACTAGCCTTTGCATGACCCAGGAACCACAACGAATCATAGTAAACTAAGGCATTGAATTCACATAATATACACATAAATATGCCCCTTTGTGACTCTCTGTATCTCGGAAATGATAAGGCTTAGCAAGCGAGATGATTCTTTTTATGCAATATATTTTCAATGGGACATAGGGGTGTACCTTCGATTACTGTCTCTAGAAATTATATAATGCCTGTTTGTATATGTAAAACCAAATAATAGCTGTTTACTCCAATTAAGCAAAGACCCAGACATTTGTAGAGACCATTAATCCGGATAACTTATTTGTAAGAAATCCTACTTCTTACCATAAAAAAAGAAAAAAAAAGAAAATCATTATATGTATATATTATTATCTAACTTAAGACCTCTAAACACACAGTTATTAATTTTTTGGGGCAATATTTTGTGCGACAACGTTGCAACCAAATCGTCGGCGCCAACGAGACATCACACATTTGTGCCAACAAAATAAAAAAGAAATTCGGATTGCCATATCAGATTCGTTTTTTTGGAAAAAGGATGACCAATGAATCCTGGCTTTTTGATGACGTGAATATGAATGTAAAAGAGCTACTAGGTGGCGCTCATCCCACATTTTCATAGTGACATTTTTACAAGAAACAGTAAAGAAATAGTGTCCCTGCTCAACATACACTGCTCAAAATCCATAATTTTTTTCTATGTGTTCTTTGATTTCTTCTCAACCGTCGTCTTCTTCTTTCCTGTTTCCCCTGTGTGACACAGAGTGCATCTGTTCTACCGCAAATGCCATCTTCAGGCAGGGAGCTTCATTGCGTCCACCTTTCTTCGATCCAGACAAAGAGCACCCAAGCCATCAGACGATTCATCGGATCAGTGTGTAAAGGCCTTAATATATACATCTTGTTTGATGCTACCTCTTAGTCCCAACATACTGACTGGAGCTTTCAGCCAGGGGAAGATGTCATCAGGTCATCAGACCAACTTTCACCAGGCATTTTCACCCTGATCCATAATGGTTCCAGTTCGGCAGTAGTGGCCAGACACTGCATCTTCTTCCCCTGCCTCCCAGCTTCCTTCTGCTTGTACCAGAGCCAACAAGAGGCTCTCTCTGCTGCCTCATCCAACCTACAGACCGATGTCTTCCTCTCCCAGCATTTTCCAGATGGATTTTGTTAGAAAACCCCTTCAATTGGGAAAAAACAGACCTGAATGCCTATAAATTTGTAAGATCAAACTATTGCCAATTTACTTGAAAGAGTGTTTTTTTTAACATAATGTAAATTACATACCAGCTGGGGAAGAAGTTCCCTGTATTGCTTAGCTACTGTCACATGCGGGTCTTGCAGAAAACACATATTCAGGTAAACCAGGAGGTGAAGACACGAAGGGTCCAGGAAGCCAGGAGATGAGCAGATAGGGAACAACATGGAAACAAGGTAAGTTTTGTGTGTTGAGGAGTTCAAACCTGACCATTCCAAACCACGAATCAGTTAAAGGAGAATATCGTAGTATTGATTTACTGCAGCAGGGGGGGGGGTTGTTTATGCTGTGTACCGTTTGTGATAATTATTTTCAGAAATATCAATTGCTTTCCTGTCAGAAGTGAGATGCTCTCCGCCTTTTAATTATCGTTCACGAATGCCATGTGATTCAACCTAGTAATTTAGGTGGTACATTTTCCCATCCAGCTGACGCATTTCACTGTTTACTAACAGCAACTTGAATAGGTTTAATGCTGCATGATCAGTCTCCATGATTCATTTGACTCTGTGAGACTGAGAATAATAGCTGAGATTTCTAACTATGCACCTGACCTCCCTGTATCTTTCTTATTCTTAACAATGTAGTATTATGCTGAACCCGTGAAACATACATCAGAGAGTTTTGACTGCAGATGCATGCAGTTTAGCCTTGAATGTGTTTCGGGTGATTCAAATTTAAGTAGCTTTTACAGAACTTTTTACAGTGAAACTTACACCATTAAAAAATTTGTTTCAAAACTAGACCCTAGTATTCTGGAAAAGGTCTGATATTAATTCATCTTCTAGTTTATAACCTATTGTTAATCCTAAACCGATCCAAAATGAGATTCGCTTTTCAGAAGGTTGCTCTTCAGAAGGAAATATTGAGGCAATGACACTCCCTGCCCAAAGATGGCGTTTACCATTGACTATCAAATCCAAGGCAATAGCTTGCCACAAACCCTTTTCTCCATATTTTTGCTCCCTGTGATCAGCCATCAACGGTATAATCTTTCTTCTTCCTGTTTTTCTTCTTCTACTTTCCTGTTTCCTCTGCATCATCAAAAGAACTAGCTTTCATTGGTTGTTCTTGAGAAAAACGCATTCAAAACTGTTTTTTGTTGGCACCACTCCTTCGATCATTTGTGTGAGGTCCATAGTTTTTGATCAAGGCGCGTTCTTGCATCAAACTTTGGATCATATATTTGGATAGTTTTATAGAGGTCTGGAGAAGCAAAGCCTTTGCGGGGACAGATTCCCTAATTCCTCCCAATCCTACACTCGGAAAGATGAGAAAACGCATAATTAACAATCTACTGTAATAGATTTTGAAAAGGTTTTGAGGGCAAATTCTTATTATTTCTAAAAATTGGGAAAGTTGACTAGCATTGTTCGGTTCAGAAAATTTTTTTACATTAAGCTGCAATGAACTCATCAAACAAAATAAAGCTAGCTGTTACAATTTTGGGTACCTTAAAAAAAACATGACAATTTTTGTATTATTTTTTATTATTATTATTTCTATGTTTTTTTTTTTAAACAGACAATTTGAGTTGGCCCTCAAAAATCTAATGGCGTTCGTTGTGAAGCCTTTTTTTTTGCCAAACACACCTCATTTTTGGCCACCATCCAAAGTCCTATCATACTTTTTTTGACAAAACCTGATTCCGGTGGATTAATCCTAATCTGTCTTTTCACCTTTTTACTTAAAACAAGCCCAATAAGAACATGTTGAAAAAAGAAGAGAAAAAATATTCAATACTGAGATTTGATTTTTGATGTTATGAGACTACAGAGTTTTGATTTATTACAGACTGAAACAAAAACAATCCGTTTTCTTGCAAACCTTTAGGTTTATGGATTTATAGCATTATAACATTGGAAAAAAAGTGTTAAGCTTTAACCTGGTACTTTCTGTTTGGGAAGCTGCTGCAATAACCTTTTCTCATCACAAAGTCTTACGAGTCGGATGAGTAAAGAAACCATAATTTATTTGATTGGAGGAGTGAAAGAGTTGGTTTTCTTCTTTGACACAGTCTTTCATGTTTGATACATCAATTACAATCAACTGTAGACAAATCATGAAGTGGACTGTTATCGGTCATATTTTTATCTTCATTTGGAGACATCAAAGGCACTGGGAATCTCATCAGGTTTGAAGGAAACATAAAAAGGAAGACTATAAGAAGATTTTGAAAGACAACCTCAGACAGTCTGCAAGAAAACTTAGTTTGGTTTGACATTTGTCTTCCAGAATGATAATGACCCAAAACATAACTTACTTCTGATGAAGAAATACTTTCAAATGAGTGAACCTGACTGGCCTGATGAAAGCCCAGACTTGAATCTAATAGAACATCTTTGGGGCACACTAAAGTAAAATTTTGTTCCAGACGATCTTGGCTATTTTTGCCCTGGAGACATGTTTAAGACTTCTAGAAACCTCAGATAGCTAAAATACTGGCCAGTAGAGTTTGTTAAACAAATGTAATATCTAACTGTAATAAAAACAAAACCTTTTTTGTCCAAAAAAAGATAAATAAATTGTTGTATCATAAAACATTCTTTCTCTCAAACACCATTCTGGATTTGAAAAAAGGGGGCTGACATTTATTTCTTCAACTGCAAGTCCCTTTGGATATGCATATGTGAAAATGTAATGTAAATGTAAATTTGTGTTGAATGTGAAAGTGAATGTGGTCTGGCAATGAACCACCATCCTCTCCAGGGAGTGCCCCCTGCCTTCTGCCTAATGTAAGCTAGAGATAGCCACCAGCAGAACCTAGTGAACATAAAACAGGAATAAGCAGGTAAAGAAAATGGATGGAGAGAACATACCCCAAGAGACAGAGGACAAAGCTTAGCGGATTGTTGTTTGCTAAGCTAATGGTGGCTAAGTCTTCTAAACCAAACAGGGCCAATAGATGATGATTCAGCCACAGAATACTAACTGTTATGGTGGTTGGTGAGGAATGGGTTTCAACTTTGTTAAACTTTGTTTAATTTAAGCACGCACCATGCGTGTGCCAATCACAGTGTCTGCTTTGCATTAAGTAGGAATAACGCAACCCAGCTATTGCTTTTTTGTGTTTTAACTGAACATTACAAGATATATAACACATAACTTGCATTCAAATTACAATCAGAGAAAGTCTGATAAATTTCACACTCCAAATTAGTGCCATTAGTGCCATCTATATCTGTGATATGGCTTGTGTTTTTATAAGTCAGCTGTAAGTCTGCTTTGTTCATCGTAGCTGTCAATCATAGCTATCAATCACACAGTCCCACCTGTTTTTTTTTAGGGTAAAATGATTAGGAGGATAAGGGTTGGGTGATAACTTTCAAAAATTGTTAAAACTGTAAAAACCTCTGAAAGAACCATTTTTAAATTTTTGTTTTTTTTTCCCCCATAGATTTGTATTGATTGGGTGGTAATCATTCTGCAGCCAGCACCATGGGGATGGTCTCACCAGAACAAATCCAAACTTGGGAATCACCATCTTTAGTTAATTGACCATGGAACACCAATCTTGGAGGGAATCCATCGTTGACCTGCAATAAGGAAACAAAGACATCCATGTTGCAATCGAATGTGATTCACAAAGAGAGACTGACCAATCACCAGTGATTTTGACTCAGATATAATGATTTTGATGCATGGAGAAATCTGAAGGTTCTATACTGCCTTTACATTCATGAAGAGATCTCAGTCTGTTCCCCGAGGATTCGCAACTCGCTCTTTCCTGCTCCTCTCAGAGCTGCGACCAAGTGATGAGATGAAAGAGGGTTTTGAACCTTGGAGAGCTGCGATAGGATAAAGGGCTTAATAATCACCACCGATGTGCAGTTTATGTAGAATGACATCTGTCAGTAGCATAATGCTAAAAAACATAACCCGTTTGGATTTGCTTAAAGTAGGTTTTTGTTCATTGTGACTTTAGCAATATCTCAAGACCTCATATATGTAAACAAACCAGCATATGTTCTGAAAAATCTTGGCCCACATAGCATCAGGTATTTCATTACTTGTATATTGAATTTTGATCGACGACAGGTGGTACCTGTGCCAAATATAAATGATTGTGGACAGATGCAGACACTCTTTCTTTCTTTTATTTTGGCATGAACTGTCAAATGCTTCAAAGATCCGAAAGTTCAAGTCTAATTCAGTCTCAGATCTCAGTGCATGACATATTCGCCCTTGTTGATGACAAGGCCTTTGAACATGTAAACTGTGTGAAGCAGTCCCTGTGTGTGTTAAGAACTTCAAGTAAGATTAACGAAAGGCAGCCCTGGTTGGCTTTCTTTTCAAACAACAGTCACCAGTGCTGAAAGTCAACACCAAGCAGAATTTACAAGAGATTTTATTACCAAGGTCAAATTCAGCCTGAAGAGAATTTTGACCTATCCCTGTGATGAAGCCTCATTCAGATCCACCAAGAGCAAAATGACAAGGCAATCAAACCAACTGAAGTGTTCAACACACCACATTAAAGAAATCTGAACAGAGCATCTGCTAAGCTTGTAAATCAGTGGCTTTTGGATGTCTGGAATGCAACCCGAAAATACCCAAAAGGAGAATGGGCATAAATTGAAATTTTTAAGGGCTCATTAGCTGAGAAACTGATGTTTTCACATGAAGAAACAAACAATAAAAAAAAATCTTTCAAAACTCATTTGATGGGATTTGTATAATGAGGATTGGGAGGGGCTTGTTGATTTATTTTTTTGTTTCACCTCTTCTATACTACTGAGCATAAGCATAATTAAGCCAAAGATACAAACAACCTTCAAACAACCCCATCTCCACTTTTGGAGTTCCAATCACTACCCATTCATGGACACCTTACGTGGACAGCTCAACTAGTGCGCTTCCTAGCAACTGGCCAAATGCTTATGTGATACTAAGTTGGTCAATAAACAAGAAATCAATCAATAAACAAGAGTGTGAAAGTGTTTCTTCATAATGTTAAACCTTGTTTTTTCATCTCTTGGAGGAGTTTATTAAAATATGAGCAAAAGTGGGTATTTTTAGAAGTTTTTGCAACATAGCTAACTTCCTGTCGCTTTTGCAAAAGTGATACATATTACTTATATTTAAGTCTTGGTACTCTACACATGTGCTGGATTTCATTTACCTATGACAAACTGTAAGCGCACCATAAGCTGACATGTGCTAGGTGGTGCTATAGAGCCACGTTGCCTCTCCCACTTTTCTGTGTGCGCAATTCAGTGACTTTTCGTCCCCGCTACAAACACGATGCATTTTGCAAAACAAAAATAATATTAATAATCAGAGCAATTTCAAGATAGTTCTAAGCACCTTTGGTGCTCGAGTCCTAATTTACACATAATTCTGCTTCTAAAGATGGCTTTAAAGATACACCGTACAAGCACCATTTATCAGCTTGGCTTCATGATGTATATATTTTATGTTACACAGTTGGTGCTGAGAGAATTTGGAGGAAATGGATCTCGAAAAACCTCTGTGTTAACTGTTAGCTTTTATCCCCCTGACAATATTTAAAGCATGATTTTTCGGTCAGTGTGTATGTCTGGACTCATGATGATATTGATTCTAATGGGCCATTACATTTTAATGTGTTTACATTTACAAAATCACACTGACATTCACAATAGACCTGTTTGCGGTTGAGTCAGAAGATATAGGAAGTCAGTGGGCTGTGAATATCTAAATTGCCTGGCCAGACACTGACAGATGAAGACATTTGTGATTGACCACCGAGCTGTTGAAACTTCTTGTTTTGGCTCACTGGACAGATGCACCGCTGCTCAGGAAAATGGTTTGCCTGTATCTTAAAATATTGATATTGGTAAGTAAAAATAAAAAGTATTTAAGAGGAAATGCAGTTCATTTATTTCAAATTCTTCAGGAAATGTGACACACTAACAACCTGACACGTATCTCCTTAAATAAATCTTGTAACAAAAAAAAAATGTAACCAAATAACATATATTATAATTCAGAAGTTTTACTACCCTTGTTTTATCTAACAGAATATTCATAATTAAATCATACACAGTCAAACCTTGTTGGTATCATACTTTCATGGATAGAGGATCTCTGGCATTAGCAAAGAAACCATTGGGAGACTTTAGATGGAACCAAGTATTAGAGTTTGTCCCATTTTCACCGCCAGTGCCATGCTCTCACACTCCCCAGGAGCTTCACAGAGTATAAGCTCCTTTTCCGGCTCACACCTGGTCAGACTCTCATCCTCCAATCTTTGCACTTTACACTTCAACATTCGGTGGCTGCCACTTGGGCTTGATCTGTATGGATATTGGATCAATTTTTGAGTGCTGAGTAATTTTTGATGAATACTTAAAGTTTATGACTAAAAATTTTCCTTGTTCAGTACATCGACACATTTGTCGTATTTAAACACATCTTACTCTTTGTTCTGCCTCTTGTTAAGATCTGATCACTACTCACTAATTTTCTTGCAAAATGCTGTTAAGGTTTTTTTTTACTGTCATTGCTATTTTGTTTTCAGCTTTGTGTTTATTTAATTATGATGTAACGCTCTCGCAAAAATGCCCGTAAGGCTCTATCTCAGTAATGCTTTGGTATATGAACACCAAACTTGGTGGATGTTAGAATTACCATTATCTGAGTTTGCCCGCAGAGATTCAGCACAGTGAAATAATAAAATTATTCTCATTCAATTCAGACCATCATGCCAAGATGGACCATTTTTAGTAAGTCAGCCAATTTGAATGTCAGCCATCTTGGATTTAGTCAAGATTTTGCAAACGCTTCAACATATCTTTACAAAAGTGTGCTTGCATTTTGCAAGTGTGAGTCATCAGTTCTTAACGTTGACCCCTCAATAAAGCTGGCAGTGCTACTGTAAGGTCAATGTTTATAAACCTCTTAGTAGGGCTAATGCTATTAAATGTGTATGTTTTACATTGTTTTTCCTAAAATCCAACAAAAATGTTAATTTGCTTTACTGTCAGTTTGACTTATTTTAGCTTGCTTTAATTTGGCCCCTTATAAGTGCTTGCAGTTCTTCTTCTTCTTCTTTTCCTTTCGGCTGTTCCCAGTTTAGGGGTCGCCACAGCGAATCATCCTTTTCCACCTAACTCTGTCCTCAGTATCCTCTACTCTTGCACCAACTACCTTCATGTCCTCTTTCAGCACATCCATATATCTCGTCTTTGGTCTTCCTCTTGCCTGGCATCTCCATCTCCAACATCCTTCTACCAATATAACCACTATCCCTCCTCTGCACATGTCCAAACCATCTCAATCTGGCCTCTCTGACTTTGTCTCCAAAACAACCAACCTGAGCTGTCCCTCTGATGTGCTCATTCCTAATCTTGTCCATCCTCGTCACTCCTAAACTGAACCTCAACATCCTCATCTCTGCTACTTCCATCTCTGCCTCTTGTCTCTTCCTCACTGCCACAGTCTCCAACCCATACATCATAGCTGGTCTCACTACTGTTCTGTACACCTTTCCTTTGATTCTTGCTGACACTCTTCTGTCACACAACACCCCTGACACTTTTCTCCACCCACTCCAACCTGCCTGCACTCGTCTCTTCACCTCTTTTCCACACTCCCCGTCACACTGGACTGTTGACCCCAAATACCTAAACTCCTGCACCTTCTTGACCTCAGCCCCCTGTAACCTCACTGTTCTATTTCCCTCCCTCTCGTTCAAACACATGTATTCTGTCTTGCTGCGACTGACTTTCATTCCTCTTCTTTCTAGAGCTGACCTCCAACTTTCCAGGTTTTCCTCCACCTGCTCTCTGCTCTCACTACAAATCACAATGTCATCTGCAAACATCATTGTCCACGGCGATTCCTGCCTGACCTCATCTGTCAACCTGTCCATCACCATAGCAAATAAGAAGGGACTCAAAGCTGATCCTTGATGTAGCCCCACCTCCACCTTGAACTCCTTTGTCTGACCAACAGCACATCTCACTGCTGTCTTACTTCTCTCATACATATCCTGAACTACTCTGACGTACTTCTCTGCCACTCCTGATCTCCTCATACAGGACCATAGCTCCTCTCTCGGCACCCTGTCATACGCTTTTTCTAAATCCACAAAGACCAGTGCAGCTCCTTCTGACCATCTCTGTACTTCTCCATTAACATTCTCAGAGCAAAAATTGCATCAGTAGTGCTCTTCCTGGGCATGAAGCCATACTGCTGTTCACAAATATCCACTTCCCTTCTTAACCTAGCTTCCACTACTCTTTCCCAAAGTTTCATTGTGTGGCTCATCAACTTTATGCCTCTGTAGTTATTACACATCACCCTTGTTCTTAAAGATTGGCACTAGGACACTTCTCCTCCATTCCTCAGGCATCTTCTCACTCTCTAAAATCCTGTTGAATAACCTAGACAGGAACTCCACTGCTGTCTCTTCTAGACACTTCCACACCTCCACTGGTATGTC
>SRMA01025270.1:0-22112 GCA_007224835.1 Danionella cerebrum
CTGTGTATACCGTGATGTGGTTTGGGAAATTGTCCCTGAAGTCCAGTAGCCGTTGGTGGTAGATATTTGGGTGTGTTTTCCATTTTTGTTCGTTTTCTAAATTGAAGTGAATATTGGGTTTTTGTTGGTCCCACGGTGGAATTTTGCACAAGTGCGTTTGTACCAGTGATTCATAGTCAATTTTGAGGTTTTCCAGATGTGATTTCATACGCAATCCAAGAGGACGGATTTGCTTTGGTTTCTTGTTATAAAAAGTTAAAAGTTGATTTTTTAAAACTGGGGTAAAGGCTGGGTTTTCTTTGTTGGTCCTTAATTTTATTATATATTGCAGAGCTAGTTTCAGTCGTCTGTTTTCCAGTGATGGCTCATTTGACTCTACATATAAGCTTGGGATTAGTGATGTTCTGTAGGCGCCTAGTGCCAGACGAATGCCTTGGTGGTGTATGCTGTCGAGGGCTTGGATGTAAGATTTCCTAGCTGAGCCATAGATGATACTCCCGGAGTCGATCCTAGATCTGATCAGAGTTCGATATATGTTCATCAGGGTCGAACTATCTGCGCCCCATTTAGTTTTGGATAAAACCTTTAAAATATTCATAGTTTTAAAACATTTTTCTTTTAATGCTTTGATGTGTGGGATAAAAGAGAGTTTGTTATCAAAGATAACTCCAAGAAACTTGGTTTCTTTGGATAGTTTAATTAGGGTTCCATCCATAAATAGTTCTGGTTCATTGTGTAACGACCGTAGTTGGCAGAAATGAGTGCAGATTGTTTTGGCTTGTGAAAACTTAAAACCATTTTGCATTGCCCAGTTCTGTATTTTATTTATCTTCTGTTGAATCTTCCTTTCAATGGTTGCCATGTTCTTGCTTTTATAGCATATGCAGTTCCCTTTCAGTCGGTACCGGAGACGTTTAGTCGATGACCGACTGAATGGGAGCTGATCTCCATGGGAGATTGGACCGAATTGTTTAACGGGCAAATTGATTTGCAGACGTGAGTGATTGATTAGCAATCAGCCGGGTATAAGACCGGGCGTAACGCACGCTTCAGTATGCGATTTTCCTTCGGAGCGGACTGAGTGTGACTCTCCTCTCTAAACTTTGACGCTAAACCGCCAGTTAAGATCGAGGTTGCTTACCTAGCAAATACAGCGTGGTCCTCTGCTAGCCCAGTATAGCACGCCGCTGTTCGCTGCGCCTCAGTCTTTTCCGGCATTAGCCTGTCCAGTGTTATCGTTAGCCGTTTGTTCACATCCTGTCTATTTTTCACGACACGATGAGCAAAACGTGCTGTAATCCTGGCTGTGTTGGGTTCATCTCGTCGAAGGACGGTCACGAGAAATGCGTGGAGTGTTTGGGCTTCCAACACGCCTGTGCTGCTCTTGTGAGGCGAGAGTGCGTGCATTGCAACGCTCTCCCGGCGCGCACTCTGAGGTATAGGCGGTCCTTCTTCGAGGAGGAGGACACCGGAGCTTCGGCTCCCGGTGATCTTTCGACTCCGAGGAGCCCGTCCCAAAGCACCTCTTCTGCGGCTTTGGGTCGATTGGTGTCAGGCGATCCCTTGCACCGTCCCCAAAGCCCGAGTGCGCTCCCCGTCTGGTCCGCGGGAGACTCGGATAGCGCTTCGGCGTTGCCCGGGCCCTCGTGTGATCCTGCTGACGATCTGCTTTCCCTCGCGGCATCGGAAGGGGCGCGTTCTTCGGAGTCCTTCAGCTCTCCGCTGCCACCCTCCGGGGTCGCGGCAGAGCCGGAGCCCGATGCTTTCGCGGTGCTCTCCAAGGCAGCGACCGCTATTGGGCTGGAGGTGCAAGCACCTTCCAGCTCGGGGCCGTCGCGGCTGGATGACTGGTTCTTAGGTAAGCGCCGGGGCTCCGCCCCCCGCGCTCCTGAAGTTCCTTTCTTCCCGGAGGTGCATGGGGAGCTCACTAAATTCTGGCGGGCTCCCCTGTCTGCCAGGGCTTCCAGCTCCTCCCCCTTCACCACCTTGGATGATGCGGCAGCTAGGGGGTATTCTGCGATTCCCCGGGTGGAGCAGGCTGTCGCGGTGCACTTGTGCCCCGGCAGTGCTGCCGCTTGGCGGTCTCGTCCGACTGTTCCCTCCAAAGCTGGTAAATTTTTGTCAGCCCTGATGGCGAAAGCTTACTCAGCTGCGGGTCAAGCTGCTGCATCGTTGCATGCTATGGTGACCTTACAGGTCCTCCGTGACATGCACCAAGGGGGTGGTGACCAGCAGTCTCTCAGAGACTTGCGCTCGGCCACTGATTTAGCGCTTCGTGCTACTAAATCAGCTGCGCTGAATATTGGTCGCACGATGTCCACTCTCGTGGTCCAGGAACGCCATCTGTGGTTGGAGCAGGCGACTATGCTTCCCGAAGACCGTAACGGGTTTCTGGATGCCCCTGTATCCCCAGATGGCCTCTTTGGCGTCGCCGTGGACGATTTTGCGTCAAAGGTCTCCACGATCAGGAAACAGGCGGAGGGTCTGGGTGAGCTCATGGTCCCGCGTCGGAAGTGGCGGTGTTCCGCTGCTTCTGCGCCAGACCCCTCTCCACCTGTTCGCCGCCAAAGAGAGCGTCCTCCGCCACGGTCTGCGCCTTCGACCTCTGGTCCGAGGAAGACCTCTACAAGGCGGAAGACGCAGTCAACCTCGGAGGGTTCTCGAAGGCAGACGAGGGCTTCTAGTTAGAAGCGCCCCTGAGGTTGGCGACTCGGGAACATATGAGCTGCTCTTCGGGTCAAGTCACCGACCCAGCTCCCCTTGGAGGGGGGGAGTCCACCACACACTCCTCGCTGCCGTCCCCCGGGACGGCGGCACCTATTGTGTCAAAGACAGATCTCATGTGCTTCCCGAGAATAGTGGAACCGCACGGCCAGCGGTCTGGGGTTCATCTTCCTCGGTCTCCGACGAAGACCCAGACTTGGGCGCGTGTTCCACTGGCCATGGCAGAGAGCGCGGGGGCTCAGTTCCCCTTCCCTCATCTGACCATTTCCCAGGGTTCGTCCCTGGTGATTCCGCCCACAAGTCTTGGCGGAATCACCCCGTTTTGGCGACCATCGGCACGTCCCGACCGTTACCCCTGTCTGCTTACCTGGGAGCCTGGCGGAAGCTTCCCGGGGTCTCACAGTGGGTGGTCCGGACAACCCGGCAGGGCTACACGATTCAGTTCGTGAAAGCCCCCAGGTTTCGAGGCGTAGTGCACTCCCCTGTCCCCCGGACAGGCGCCTCATTCCTGCGAGAGGAGATCGACGCCCTTTTGACAAAAGGAGCAGTCGAGCCGGTCCCTCCAGCCGATATGGAACGCGGGTTTTACAGCCCATACTTCCTGGTCCCCTAGAAATCAGGCGGGCTGCGACCAATCTTGGACCTGAGGCGTCTGAACCGAAGCCTGGCCAAGCTTCGGTTTCGGATGCTGACGGTCCGCTGCATTCTACCGTGCATCCGTCCTGGAGATTGGTTCGCGACAATCGACCTGAAGGACGCGTACTTTCAGGTAGAAGTGGTTCCGAGACACAGACCCTTTCTAAGGTTCTGTTTCAAGGCCATGCATACCAGTACAAGGTCCTACCCTTCGGTCTTGCCCTCCCCGCGCACCTCACGAAGGTTGCCCGGGCCGCTCTTGCCCCGCTCCGCCGGGCAGGCATTCGGATCCTGGACTACCTCGACGATTGGCTTTTCATAGCCTCGGCCAGGGACCAGTTGATCCGACACTGAGGCAAGGTGCTTCAGCACTTAAACCGATTGGGTCCGAGGGTCAACTGGGAAAAGAGTTGCCTCACTCCTGTGAGAGCCATCTCCTTTCTCGGGATGGAGCTGAACTCCGAGAGCATGCGGGCGCACCTGTCGGTAGATTGCGCCCGGGCCTTGCTGGCCGCCTTATTCGCGGTGTCCTCTCGACAAGTGGTCAGACTGAAGTTACTTCAGAGGCTCCTGGGGCATATGGCAGTCGCAGCCTCAGTGATCCCACTCGGGCTCCTGCATATGTGACCACTTCAGCTATGGCTTCTCTCGCGAGTTCCAACTTGGGCATGGCGTCGGGGAGCTCTTCGTCTGTCCGTGACAGATGCGCTCCCTCACCTGAAGGTCTGGAAGTCGGTACGATTCCTGCGAGCTGGAGTGCCCCTAGTGTGCATCATCCAGTCACGTAGTGGTCACCCGACGCCTCCAAGGCCGGTTGGGGCGCCGTGTGCGGTTCCCACCGAGAGTCCGGTTCCTGGAACGGACTGGTTTCTCGCTGGCACATCATCCGTCTCGAGCTAGTAGCAGTGATCCTCCGGGATCGGCACATGCTGGTCAGGACTGACAGCACTGCGGTCGTAGCGTACATCAACCACCAGGGCGGTGTACGCTCCCGCTTCCTGCCCTACCTCGCCCAACAGCTGCTCCTCTGGAGTTAGAGCGACTTCCGTCGCTCGAGCCTTCATATCCCTGCGGGGTGTAACAGGATCGCGGTTCCGCCGTCCAGATTCCACCCCTCAACAGGAGATTGGCGACTCCATCCTCGGGCTGTTTAGCAGATTTGGGACATCTTCGGCAAGGCCCAGGTACCTGCTGCCTCCCGTGAGAATACCCATTGCCGGCTCCTATTCCTGTCCCTGGCTCCTCTCGGGACAGATGCGCCGGCTCACTGCTGGCCCAGGAACAAACGCTTATGTGCGTTTTCCCCAGTGAAGCCTCCTAGCACAACCTCTGTGCAAGGTCAGGGGGGGACGAGCGCGGGCTACTCTTTTTCGCCCTCTTCTGGCCGAACAGAGTATGGTCTCCAGACCTCTCTGCGCTCGTGACAGCCCCCCCTTGGCCGATTTCCCCCTGAGTCCAGACCTGACTCAAGGGGGGGGGATACAGGCACCCGCGGCCAGACCTCTGGGCCCTACTCGGATGGCATATCTGTCCGCGGTGGACCCCGAGCCTCTACCACCCCTCGCGGTGACTACCTATACCATGCGTTAGCCCCCTCCATTGAGTGTGCTACGCTGGCAAGTGGGGTCGGTTCATCGAATGGTGCTCTTCCCGCCAGGAAGACCCCGGGACATGCCCCATCTGAGTCGTGTTGACCTTCTTCCAGGAGAGGTTCGATCGGGGGCTGTCCCCATCGTCCCTCAAGGTCTACGCCGCCGCTATTTCTGCCTTCCACCTCCGGGTTGAAGGGAAATCAGTGGGCAGCCACGCACTGACGGTGAGATTTCTCAAGGGGGCTAGGCGCCTCCGGCCTCCTAGACCACCCTCCATTCCTCTTGGGACCTCTCCGTCGTCCTTCGGGGCTGCGGAAGTCACCTTTTGAGCCCTGGCATTTGGCCGTGTCCTCTCACGAAGACCGCACTCTTGCTTGCTTTGGCCTCAATTAAGAGGTTGGGAGATCTCCAGGCACTGTCCGCCGACGAATCCTGCCTGGAATTCGGCCCTGGCGGCTCCCTGGTCTCCACCAGGCCCAGGCCCGGATTCATCCCCAAGGTCCCATCCGTCCCCCTCCGGGACCAAGTGGTGACCTGCAAGCTCTGCCCCGGGAGGAGGCAGATCCAACCCAGGGTTTGTTGTGTCCACTGAGCCCTTCGGGTCTACCTGGACAGAACCCGGGAGCTACTCAGCTCCAAGCAGCTCTTCATTTGTTTCAGAGGCCAGCGTAAGGGTTCCGCTGTCTTCAAGCAAGGCTGGCACACTGATCGTGGAGGCCATTGCCTTGCTTATGAGGCGTGTGATATGTCCCCTGCCCTCTCCATCTGAGGGCCCACTCCACTCGCGGCGTCGCTGCTTTGTGGATGTTGGCTAGGGGGGTCTCACTCGCCGGCATATGTCGAGCTGCGGGTTGGTCTACACCAGACACATTCAGCAGGTTTTTCAACCTTCACAAGCTCCGTTCCCTCCGCGGTCCTGTGTGGTGGCAGGCTCCCTCAGGGAACGGAGCAGGTGTAGTAGCTTGCAGTACTCTCTTAAATGAGCAGTACACATCTTGTGCCCCCCCCCCCTTTTGGGGTGGCTCTTCTTCCTCCCCCCTTCGGCATCTGACTGTGCGGAGCAGTCAGCTCTGCTAGGTTCTGCTCTGGAGCTCGCTTCGGCCTGGCCCCAGCAGAACTAGGCTCCGGATCTGGGAGTCCCCCTTTTTATTGGTGCTCCCTTTCTGTGTATTTTTCTACAGCTCCCCCCTCCAGGCGGCTAGTAGGAACCCGTCCCGTTACCCCCCTGCCTTGGTGAGTAACGATGACTTACGTCTCTGCCACTCTATTGTCTGCAGAACGTCTTCGCTGGTAGCCCTGCGGGTCTCGACGCGATCTCCGCGCACCCCTCTCCACGATGAGGGGTGCCCTCCTTCTGGTTGTCTTCGCAACAACCGAGTACAGCTTACGCTCTCAGTGTTGGACGACTTCCCCGTCAATGAAAATTCCGGGCAGGGGCAGAAGGAGTTCCCATTCAGGTATTACAGCTTAATTCACTAACCTTCTCCAAGTTTAGTGCTGGCCTGTTTGGATGGACTTCGGGCATGGCGCTTTGTAGAGGCTCCCATTCAGTCGGTCATCGACTAAACGTCTCCGGTACCGACTGAAAGGGAACGTCTAGGTTACTTGCGTAACCCCACGTTCCCTGAATAGGGAACGGAGACGTTTCCTTTCTGCCATGCCTTGAAGTCGGGAGACTGAGGCGCCGGAGGTAAGTAGGTCGGCTCCTCAGGAAAATCCCATACTGAAGCGTGCGTTACGCCCGGTCTTATACCCGGCTGATTGCTAATCAATCACTCACGCCTGCAAATCAATTTGCCCGTTAAACAATTCGGTCCAATCTCCCATGGAGATCAGCTCCCATTCAGTCGGTCATCGACTAAACGTCTCCGTTCCCTATTCAGGGAACGTGGGGTTACGCAAGTAACCTAGACGTTAATTTAGGTAAAAAAAAAAGTACATTTCTACAGATTTTTTACTGTCCATCACGGGTCTCCATTTTATCCAACCTCCGTTGCATCGCAGCCAGCCTCTCCCTGATGAGATCCAGTTTGTGGTCACAGACCATTAAACGAGTCCCGACAGATTTGTCCAGTCAACATTCCATTCCAGTTGGTCAGCTCAGTGGGGTTTTGAGCACTGACCGCTTTTGATAATCGCCGATAGCCGAGAGTTCCACATATTCCGATCAGCAGAATCCCAGTTATCACAGCTCAAATTATATAAATGTCTTCGACATCCTCCAGGGACAGAGCGTGTAGCCAGCAGCGAATGTTCCTGCAGGACAGGTAGGCTCCCCGAAACCATAGTTTTTAATTCATAGGTGTGTAACGGCCTTTAGTGTACAAGTTTCACTCCAGAAATAATGTTTATTTTCCAATGTTTTTGATGATCATCTATTTAGAGGAGTGTTTTTAATCCTGTAAGAACAGGAGTGGGGCTGGCAGGGATTTGAGCGAAATAAAGATCCTATTTGTTTAATTTTGTGTTTATATTTAGGGTTTTAATTGTGTGTGTGTGTGTGTGTGTGTGTGTGTGTGTGTGCGTGTGTGCGTGCGTGTGTGCGTGTGTGTGCGTGTGTGCTGATTCATTTCATAATTATATTTCACTGTAGTTTATTTGTACTCTTTTTGTTAATTTCATTTGTATACCTTTTTGTTTGAAAGCTGTATTTAAATTGTATTTTATTCCCTTTTTTCTTTCAAATTTTTGTTAGACTGTTGTTAATTTTACTTTCTTTCTTTTTTTTATCTTTTCAATGTTTTGTTTTATTAAAAGCTTTTATAGTATTTAATTTTGTTGGCAGATGGTGTTGCTTCATGTTGACTCCTCTCCAAATGCAGTGTTTATGGTTGTGGCCAAAAAGTTAAATTTTGCTCTCATCATTCCAAACAATGGGCATTTGCGTAGTAGTCATCGCCCAGAATTCAGAAATGTCAGTGCATCACTGGATGAAAGAGGCAAGGGTCCATCAGGAGCCAGAAACTCGGAAAGCTTTTATGCACAAACATTGATCACAAGCAAACAGGGCGCAGGTGAGGATAGTTATTTTTACCCATTGTTGGGCAGTACAAATAGTGACGCTACTAGTTTATCTACATTTCTCAGTAGCGTCGCTGTTTTTAAATAAAATATCACAAAGCTAGATCCTAGATCAGTAAATCAACAGAGACTTCTTATTGCAGCTGGTGTTGATCTTTTTGGTGTGTTAGCGCCACCTTCTGGGTCATTGGGCTCCATAAATGTATTACTTGATGTGAAGATGGCCATATCTCGACAAATACATGCTATTAACTGAGTCGACAAAGAAAAATGGTGTCTTCAGATTTTTACTTAAAGAAAAAGACACTGTCAACTTTGAAGTAATTTGAGAACATTCAGGTGATTCCCGATGCAATCGCAATTCAGTACAGTGTGCAAACACGAGCTAGCAGTTAGTCAGCTAATGCTGAGGTACTCCACAAGCAGCCAAGTCATACTGAAAAATTATGTCTGATTTCTAAAGGCAGTGAATATTTTTGTTTGATTAAATGGTGTGAATATGCATTTGAATAACACCCCAAACTTGCCCTAAAAAGATAATTTAGTATTATAATTTTACTCTAGGGCCTCACAGTGGCGCTGCGGGAAGCACTGTGGACTTTAAGTTAGAAGGTTGCTGGTTCAAGGTTCGCCAGTAACCTTCCTCGAAGGAGTTTGCATGTTCTCCCTGTGCTTGCATGGGTTTCCTCCGGGTACTTTGGTTTCCCCCACAATCCCAAAAACATGCGATTAGGATAATTGAATAATCTAATTTCCCCTTAGGTGTGAATGTGTGAGTGAATGTTGCCCTATGATGGACTGGCGACCTGTCCAGGGTGTACCCCCACCTCTCGTCAAATTTGCACCGGAGACCCCCATGACCCCAAAAAGGGAATAAGTGGGTTGGAAAATGAATGAATGAATGAATGAATGAAGCTACTCTACAGAAGTCGATTTGTTTTAAATAATTTGATTAATTTGAAACGTTAGTTACACATATGCAAAATTCAAAAAAATAATACAAGCACTAGGAATTTCAGCCCTTTTCTAAAACTCCCTTAAAAGAGCCGGACTTTTACGGGTCCCAAATGGTTCTTTATTTTTGTATCACTCTAAACCTTCAGTTTTAGCCCAATTTATCAATTGTGAATGCTTTGTGAAAACTTTAATTGAAAACAACCACAACAAACAAGCATATATATCCAACATCATTGATCAAGATGCTGCTTCTTTTTCTTTTTTCACTAATTTTTTCATTTCTCCCAAAGAACTCGCATTTAATGCTATTTCCTCCGCCTCGCTCTGTGTTCCTGGCCTGTTCCAATTACACTTGCCATCTTTTTCCTTCTTTCACCTAATGATACACTCCTCATTGGTCCTCCCTTGTGATTAGCTGCATGGTGTTCCCTAATGAACCCTACTTATGGCAGATGATTCGGGTCTCCCTGGCAGGAATTGGCTCTTCTCGTTTGCTCCCCAAAAAAAATGGATCTTAGAACCGGCTCGTTCGCGAATAACACAACTATCACACTCTTTATGCCTTTTTTGTTTGTTTTTGTTGCTAAATTGGTGGCAACTAAATAACTGCACATTTATGTCTGCATATCTCCATTTTTATGATTCCTGAGAAAGCATTGATCTGAAGATGGATCAATATAAAAATAGCTTTGATGTCGTGAAACTACTTTTACCATGTTTGCGTAGCTTAGCTTTGCTAAATTTCTCAGGGTAGAAGCTTTAGTGTAGTGGAGCTGCATTTAATAAAGTTTAACTGTTTGCTTAGCTTACTACATTTTTAAAGTAGCTTGCCCGCCGCCGCCTTTACCAGTTACTTAAACACATTTGTGTTAGATTTGTTCATGTTATTAGGCCGAAATCACCACAGCATGTAAACTTCGGATCAGGGTCATTTGGAAAGTTTTTGTAAACTGTGTTGTTTGGCTTCGCCCAACCACGCCTTGAGGGGGAAAAATGCTCTTGTGTTTTCTGAAAAATGGCCTAGAAATCAGAAAATGTATTTTTGGTGTACATCTTTGAAGTAGAGATGTTCCGATACCATTTTTTTTCCTGCCAATACCGATCCCGATACTTGGGCTCAGGATATCGGCCGTTACCGAGTACTGATCCGATACCTGGGTGTGTATCTGTATATACAGCTGTAGATACTACTAGCCCTGTATTAATTGACATTTTATAATTTAAAATAAATTATTTTATGCTGTACTTCAGATAAACTCAATATGGCAATGACAATAATCAATATGGACATGAAAAAAAATTTAATAGACATACACCATCTTTGAAATGTGGATACAAGAGAGTTACAACTGCATACAAGGGCTCTTCCTCGATGGTTGTGAATCGTTTCTTGAAGGCCTCAAGAAGAGTGTTTTTCATTGTTTTTATACCAGTGTCCTCCTGGCTCTCCCGAGCAAGGTGCTGTTTTAGAACTGTAACTGAGGGGATCATTTCCGCTACAGACGAGGTGGAGGAGCTAATCTGTTTTTCATGTTGCTTGCGTTTTCGCCCAAAATACATCAACACGGGATTTAGAAATATTCCACTTCACAAGCATACCCTCGAATGATTCAGCTATGGACACGTGCAAGCCGCGAAACTCGTTAGCCTGCAGCACTGCACTTTCAAGAGTAAAAGATGACGGCGTCACTGTGTCCAGCTCCAGATGTCAGTAGTGAAGCTGATAGTTCGTGCGTCCTTGAGTTTACATGAAATGTGTTCACGCACTGTCACATAAAGTTTAGGGAGCGCTGTTCCGGAGATATATTTGCGACCAGCCAAACTGTACCGGGGCTCCAAATGTTAATTAAGCGGCGAAAGCCCACGTTTTCGACCACTGACAGTGGCTGGTCATCCAGTACAATAAACTCGATAATCCTGTCGGTTATCTTTATTGCTCGTTGGCTGTCTTGTGAAAACTTTTCTCTTTGTTTGAATGAAGCTTCCAATGTTTGTTGTGTCTGGCACGGCTTGTCCTTCTCATTGGTTGCTTGTGGCAACACGACACAACTTCCTGTGTTTACATTCTGTGCAGCGAAGAAGAATTGATTTCCGCTTTGCAGCGATAAGCAAAGCTAGCGGTTATAACTAGGTTATGTTTATGAAAATGGTATCGGATCGGTACATGGACTCAAATACTCGCCGATACCGATGCCAGGTTTTTTTGTGGTATCGGCAGCATTTTCGATACTGGTATCGGAATCGGAACAACTCTACTTTGAAGCAAACAGTTGTTCAGTGTTGTATAAAACCATTTTAATGATTTAATGTTGTTTATTTTACTTTATAAAGATCAAGTTAGTATGACTGTAGATGTAACTTCAGCGGGCATCCCACTCCCAATTGAAATGGACACACAACTTTGAAAAAATCCTAAAATTTTTACTTTAATTACAAACCTCTATCTCTATTTTTCAAAAAATTCAATGTGAAGAAAACTACTGGAAATCTTGCCTACTTGTCCACTTGGGATGATGTGGTGCCATGTTTGTTTTTAGAGTTTAGAGCAGTGAAATTTCATCATACTTAGTCTTTCTGCCGTTTCATTGGATGACAAAAGTCCAAATTAATCGCTTTAATTGATGAGAAAGTACCTAGAAGCCAGAAAATCATGCCACAACATGTGACATCCAGACGCAGGGTCTGGAGGGTTTAAAAAAAAGCCGCAATAAGAAGTTTCTGTTTCTATGTTGTTATCTTTAAGACCATTTTAGGCCTCACCAGAGACTAAAATCTGGCTCAGCATCTAACAGCAAAGTGAGGGATTTTGAGAGGAAGCTCTAAACACACACAGAGAAATGTCCGCACGACATGATGAACACTAGAACACGTCTCTCAAGTTGTGTTGTCGTGGGTTCTGTTTTGGGGAGTGCTTCCCATATTTTGCAATGGTTTAAAGGGTTTTCTCTCACAAACTGCTCTTTTTCCACCCTCTTTGGAAAAGAACTCCTTTTATTTTTTTTTCTCTTGACCTAAAGTGAGTTACAAAACAGCATTCATCGAAAAAACACACACATACTCTCACACGTCCTTTCCAAACAATGCTCCTTGGCTGAGTCTGGGGGAGAGATTTGAGTGTAAAGGGACTGCACAGGAAGCATCAGTGAGAGGGAGGGGGTTGAAGAACAGGATCAGCTCAAACTAGAGGAAAAACTTTCTCCTTTGCAGATGGGGTGGGTCTTCATTTCTCTTTAGTTCCTCCGATTCATGCTTTGGTTGTTGTTCGGATATAAGTTCCTGGACAGGGCACATAGGGTGAGTACAGATACCTCTATATTTCTCTGTAAGAGCTGTTAAGTGATCGATCAATCTGGTCCACTTCTAGAATAAACCTCTTTCTCCCTTCACAGTTTTATTAAGAGTAAAGCTCAAATGCCGGGTCCAGAGGCAGATCTCTGAGCATTCAGTCTGCAAACTCTCATTTCACCCTCATGATCTAGTGTGCAGCTTGTTGGTTATCTCTGATAACTCTTGTACGGGTGTTGTTCGTTTTGAGCATGAGCTTTGTGACCTTTTTACATAACTACAGAGGAATCTGGTCTGGGAGACATTTTTCCTTACTGTACAATTGTAGCTAGGTGGCTAAAGTTTGACGTTGACTTGTAAAATTGCCATTTAAAAGTATTATTATTAGCAAAATGTAATGGTTGCTAAGGTAAAATTTGTGGTTTTTATGGAGGAGTCAATGAAATCATACAAAGTGCTCCATGCAGAGTAATATAAACCAACCTCCATAATTTACCAAAGCAGATGTAGATTTAAGAAAATTTGGTTGTCAGGGTAAACAGTTTGGTTGCTAGGGAGCTGTCAGTCATGTCATAAAAACTTTAAATTTGGTGCTATGATACACATAAACAAACCCCCATTTTTTAAAAGACGTTTCTCATTTATTTGTAATTGGGATTATAAGTCAATGGTAAATATTTGACCCCTTCGAGACCCCGTGGTTCAAATACTTTTACACAGTGGTTGGTATGTTCTTGCTCAGACTGAAAACCTCCACAAGTGTGGTCTGTTTGAAGTTTCTATGAGGTTCTCAAGTTGTACAATGTGACCTCATGTGACCTCATGTTGTCAATGGAAAATTTCCCAGTAACCTCATGATTTCCCAAAATTCCTGAAAAGATACAGTTGCCTAATTCAGACCATTTTGGATATTTTTTGCATAGTTTGGAGGCTTTAGCTGGAACAGTATAAGAGGATATGTGTAAGAATTTTTTGACTGAAGCGGAAGACAAATAACACTATGCTATCTTTTATAAGCCAACATAATTATGTCAGAAATAAACGATCACATTTAACAAACTATTTATGATTTGTGACTTATAAGTGGTGTTTCCTGGACTCTGAGCACACTGGAATTCTGTGTCATCAGTCAGATTTACAAACATAAGAACCCTGCAGAGTAGCTTGTTGTCTCCTCCCTTGTTTCATTTACATTTCAAACTTATTTTTATATAAAGATTCAGAAAATGCATAACAATTAGTGCCATCAAGCGATTAAAAAAACTAAATCGTACAATTATTGCAATTAAACCTTTTGGTTATGTAATCTCAAGACAAAACAAATATTTAAACTCAAAATCTGATTGTTTATTCAAATTTGTGTTAAACGGGTAACACAGATTTTTTCGTGTAAATTACATACCTGCACTAAACCATCAATATTCTCCAATTAGCTGTTGGCTATAATTTATTGATCACAAAAACAAGTAACAGAAACACAAAAGGAAACACATATGGAAAACCTGAATAACATAAGACTTCTCCAAAGGAGGAGGAATAAACTAAATGAACAAACAACCAGGTTTTGTTCACAAACTCACTACAGTCACAGGCTCACATAGGTGTGAGAATATATCCATAACACAAAACACCTGGAGAGTAATGAAATTAAATGGGAAACCAGACGGGAAGGGACAGACAGCGGGGAAATGTGATCATGTGACGGAACTCTGATCACATGACCAATGAAAAAAGTAAATACACTGGAATAGTTATGAAACGGGCATAAAAATAAAGGCATATATATTACAGACTGTGACAAATTGTCAATTTTTTTATCCTAACCATACTTCTTTGCAGGTTGAACACAGAAACACACATATATATACTGCACTAATTTTGACAGCATTAATAAAAATGTAATTTAGTCAATTAAAAGTTTCTATGGCGTCCTATGTATATCCATGTTGCATTATTGACATATTTTTTTTATGTATAATAACATTTTTAAATGTCTTTTTTTGTTTCATGGTTTCCTCCTGAAATGTTGATTTTAATTGCCTTGAGATTTTATATATTGCAATAAAACAATACAGAGTAGCTTTTCACTATTTAATTATTAACAGCTAAGGTGTTTTGTTCTAAATTTAATTGAAACATTTTTTTCCATAAACAAACACGCATAAAAAATCCCACTGTAGATCATATGCATCCGCCCACCTATGTTTATTCAGCTCACATAGTACAAGGGGTTGAACATTTTAATACCAACGTACAGAGACTGCAAAACCGTCTCATCCCATATAAGGCACAGAACAGAGGCTTGAACAGAGAAATTAAATAATAAAAAATGCCCTCAGAAAAATGACAACATAATGTAGCCATAAAAATCCTCATCTTCTCGAATATGAACACAAATCATAGTCAGTTGACCAACAAACATAAACCAACAAAGAAAAGGGAAAGAAATCACCAGAGAGAATGAGATACAGGTGTGCAGGCAATTAGGAGAGCAACAGGACAGGAGGGGCAAGAGCGGAGAGAAGCCTAAACAGAGATGATAAAAAGTTTAAAAATTAAGAATGGGAAGGTAAAGACATTATTAGCCTTTATGTGATTTCTGATGAACAAATATGACTTTAGGATTGAATCCCCTGCTGTTACTGACACAATCTTGACAATCTTGATCTTGACAGTTGTTTCAGTGTCTATGGGGTTGAAACCACACTTGTCTGAAACAGTTTTGTTTTACGTTTATGCATTTGGCAGATGCTTTTATCCAAAGCGACTTACATTGCGATTGAACAAATGTTTTGTCGGTTTTTGCTTTCCTTGGGATTTAAACCCACAACTCTACCAAGTGAGCCACAGGAAAGCCAGCTTTGTTTTATAGAACAAAACACCTATTTCATAGTAAATGCTCAAATGAACTACTATAGACTGACTTTAGGTAAACATTAACTAAAAAAGAAACATTTTTAAACCCGACATCTTCAAATCTTTATGCAATCCATTAATGCAAAAAAAAGGTTGCAGTCTATTAATGCCTGTAGTAGTTGTGGTGTGCAAGGACCACAAAACTATACATGATGAAAGAGAAACCGACAACGTCAGTGCAATTCCTCAATCCTGTCAGCAAAATGGAAGCACAGCATTTCGTTTGTTTTCTTGAAAATGGATTTAGCCCAGAACATGCCAGTTATGCTAAATTATCAACACAGTAAAATCCTAAGAGTTAAATTAACTCTACTCGGTGTATATTTGGTCCCACTCTATTTAGAGTTAAACCGACTCTGAGAAAGAGTAATTTAATAATCTATTTTCTTCATGTTTTTCCAAATCTGCATGGAAAATGCTAACTAAATATTAACTATTCAGAGAGGGACCAAGTCCACTCCAGAAAGAGTAAAAACAGACAAAAATAGACTGTTTAGTTCAAATAGACTTATTTAAATAACTCTCCTTCAGAGTTGGTTTAACTCTATATAGAGTGGGACCAAATACACTCTGAGTAGAGTTAATTTAACCCTTAGGATTTTACTGTGAACTAAAATATGAAATATAACAAATGTTTTCCATCATTTTTTAACCCTTTAAAAAGTTTTGATTCACATATATTTTACTCTTTAGCATTACTGGCCAAAATTATTGTCTTTGTGAAAATATTTACAGTAATCTCATTAGAATTCCATCTTGCCACTAGCTTTAAATCTTCACCGAACAATGTTAGCCATGGATTTTCAGATACAGTTCACTTTAGAGTGAAACCTGAACCTTTTTACGTTGGTTTGAGTTTGTAGGCAGCTTGAATTCCTCTGGGACCATTTTTTTCCAATTTTCTCCCACCACTGGGTTTAAGTAGATTTGCATCTGGAGATCTAGTCCCTCAACCTCTGTGTTTCTGTAAGTAATATCAAAGGTTCTCTGTGTCGATCCATTAGTGTTGATGGCTAGACGTAGACTTGTACGATGTGATTGTTTCAAGAGCTCCTCTATTAAGTTTGTGTTAGTGTCCCTGAAATCAGTAGCATGGGAATGAAGCCAGTGTAATAGAGTCTAAACTTTTGGGCAGAGTCTCGGTCTTATTCAGCTACTTTGTTGTTCTTGCTTCAGCCAAGCTTGAAGCTACATGTTCAGATTCATACAGCAGAGATGTAGATTGTGCCCTGGTTTGGTTCTGATGATTTTGATCACTTTAGCAAAACAAAAACATCTTCACATTTGGCAGTAGTGCAGTCAGGAGACCCTGCAGACACGGAGCATGTGGCAAACTAACCCGACATGTGTAGGTTTAACCAATTATTTAGTCTTGCGTGTCTCCGCATTGCAGCAGTGTGTTAATATGACAGGTCTATTTTTTCTCGCGGAAGTATACGCTCAGTGAGCAGTGCGGGCTCAACGTCTCTGTGCGCCTGTGACTTTGGTTTTCCTGTTCAATGATGATGATTCGTTCTGCAGGAGGCAAAACCAGTAACAATATCACCTCTGTTGTGCTGCTAAAAGCTTGTGGAAACTTTCTGATGCTGAAGTCTCAGTACGAAGCTAAAGCTAACTCTTGTCTTAACTCAAGGTCAGTTTTGTGTGGAAAACAATACTGTAAATTCAGCAGAATTGTTTATTTTATGCTATGTTCAATATGAAGAGTTTCAATATTTAGTGAAAGGGTTGTTCCTGAAGCACATTATACCTTTAGATTTTTTTTGTGGTAATATTAATTCATTTTCCAACCCGCTTATTCCCTATTGGGGTCATGGGGGTCTGCCAGTGCCTGTCTCCAGCGCACAAGGTCACCAGCGAGCCTCAAACCGACAACCTTCTAACTGGAAGGTCACCCACTGCGCTACCGTGCCGCCAATGGAAATATTTGTTCAGTATGGTTCTTTGTTGAAACAATACTAACTATTAATAGGAAAAAAATATGTATTTAACAAAAGAATCAATTAAGGCACTCAATGATTATTCTACATGACTTGTTTGGTCCAGCCTTTAGAAGCACAAATTATGCACCATGCTGCCCCACAAGCTCAAATGAGTTTGACACCTCTGCTGTACACTATAAAAATAAAATGTAAATTTTACGGTAAAAGCCAGGCAGCTGTGGTTGTAAAAACTTTACTGTAAAAAATAACATAACACTGTTATTGATTTTACGGCATTGCACTGTAACTTTTACAGAACTTTTACTTTTAATTGTTTTTTTTTTTTGTTGTTTACACTTTAGAACTGTGTAAGTAAAGAGTTTATACCTGTACAATTCAAGATTTAAATGTATGGTTCATTGCAATCTTTTTTACAGTTAAAAATGGTCTAATTTGATTGTTTGTGACGAATTAATCACTGTTAATTAATGAAATAAACCGTAAATTTTCGGATAAAAAATGTCACCTGTGTTTGCCAAAACGTCATCGTAAAATATACGGTAGCACTGTTATTGGTTATTAGTGATGTGTCGTTCAAGAACGATTCGTTCTTTTTGAATGAATCTTTAATGTGACTCCGTATGAACGAGTCGTGTTGGAGAGGGATTCGTTCATTGGCGCATGCGCATCATTCTTGTGGTTTTCCGAGCGTAACCCGTTCATCATCAATGACAGAAGACCGAAAAGACCCGAATGACTCGAAAGATGAACTAATCTTTTCTGTTTCCGGCTCATGGCCACTCCGTAATGTTAACCAATGCAGCATGAGCCGGAAAAAGAAAAGACCGAAAGGACCCGGACTCGCTGAAAGAACGAATCTTTTCGGATCCCGGCACTATAGCGGTCACGTGACAAAAGTGCTAAAGAAGCCAGTCCGGACTGAGTGCACGGACTGCACACGTTAACATCAGAGTGAAGTAATTTTGTGTCGAACAAAAGAGATTTAAATCTAAAGAAGACAGATTAGAGTTTGGGTAAACCAGACTAAAAGACCCAGGTAGGCTTTAGTAATATATTTATATTCATTTTAAATTTAGCATTATAGTTTTGTCTTATTTGTAGTGTGATTCGCGTTTGTGTATAAAACGCTAGTAGATGTGGAAGTACACACAACATTTATTGATATTTTAGTAAAATGAACGAAATGACTCGAAAAAAGATCCGCTCATTTTACTGAACGAGACTCAAAGAACCGAATCCGTAAAATGATCCGAACTTCCCATCACTATTGGTTATACAGCTGTGTACTCTAAATTTGGCTGATTAAAAAAAAATTACGGCTTATAATTGTCCAATTAACATATTTTTTTGCTATACAAACAGTTTATACCTGAACAATTGAAGGATTTAAATCATACATTTATGGTTCATGGAAATCTTTTTTAGAGTTCAGAACTGTCTACAATAAAAGCTTGTGTTAAACTGTAAAGTTTAAAAAAAAATGCCACCTGTGGCATTACACTGTAAATTTTACTAGTTATAAGTTTCTAATTAACCTATTTTGTTCAAGGATTTAAAGTGTACATTAAGGGGTTGATGGCAATGTTTTTTTATATTTCAGGACTGTCTAATTTAAAGGTTTGCGTTGCAATATTTACTGTTAAAAAATAAAAAAATTACCATATTGTAATCATGTTTTTTGTACCTTTATAGCTGTCTTAATGCATGTGATACCAAACCTTTTCTTATAGAGAGAGAGATAATACAGTAATTTGTTCATTTACAACAATAAATCGTAATTTCATCTAATTGTAACACTTGAATTTAAGGTCTTGTTACATTCTTTGTACATTTCTTGTTACCTTCTGTAAGGTCTTAGTATTCACATTTACTGATATTAAATAAAAGTGAATAATTCCAGTTGCTGTTTAATAGAATACAATTGAATCCACTGCGCAGCACCAGAAACAAAAACAGTTTTCACTCATCACCAGTCCCCACGACACCCAGATACTCCTTCCACCCTTCCCAATAAAAACTTACCTTTTAGACAAATGGGTGTAAGTTCAATTTTATCCATGAACATCTTTTGCTTTATAGAGCTTCCAGCAAACTTTGAGGTAAGAACCCAGACGGTGATGTCATCATGAAAAGCACCAAACCATCTGTGTGAGCCAGATGAAACAGCGGCCATGTTCGAGATGATGTTAAACTTCTACTCTGAGTGTTCTTTCTACTTTTGGATCCCTGCGTCTTCTCTCTGCGCTCAGGCTCTAGATAACAGCACCTGTAGCAAAATGTAGAGATGAGTCTTTCTCCATTACTTCTCTAAGAAATAACAATCCTGTCTGCGAGCATTTTACACAAGTCTGTCTGACAGATATTGCTAATCTCAAATTAAATTGCCCTCTTTAACAAACTTCCTCCAAACCTCTTAAAGCTCTGCTCTCTTTTTGAGCAGATAAAAGAACAAGGACTTTATCATTGGATCAAAAAAACATAAACAGTAAAATAATGTAATAAACAGAGCAATTATGAAATCAAGTGTTTAACAGACACTGACCTGAGATCATTGTGAAGTTTCTGTTGTTTGACTCCGTTTAAATGTTACACCGTTAAAGTCGCCATGAACCGTGAAACCAGAAAGTGGTTGATCTTTTCATATATTTATATAATTTTAAGGCGTCTACTTTGAAATAACCAGCACTTAAATGAAATCTTCTTTTATATGAACGATAGCTCATCGAAGATAAAACACATTGATAGAATGAAGATAAAAACAGATGGAAGTTGGAGGTGAACAGATAAAATCTCTAGGAGGAGTTTGTTAAAGTATGACACAGACAAAAGTGGCCATTTTTAGAAGGGGTCTAAAAATAGCCAACTTCCTGACAATTTTGGAAATCAAGTCTAAAGCCTGAAGTTTACAGAATTTCCTTTCCCTATGCCCAATTGTTACATCAGCCATTTTTAACACTCCTTTTCGAACCCCGACCTGATGTATATTTTCACCAATTACGTGTGCGAAATTCTGTGACTTTTCGAGCATGTTTAGACCCTAAAAATGGCATGAAACAATGATACTCTGAACATTTAAAATAGGAACCTACGGTGCTTGACCCCTACTTAGCATTTTTTGCAGTTGAGTACCAATCACTGCCAGTTATTCTCGCTTCTTAGCAAGACCTCTTTAATGTGTTGAGCGGATAGACTGTAGGGAAGCTTTACATGAGTCTAAATGTTTGTGCTCTGTTGGACCTGTGTATGATCAGGCTATTGCTTTGGTTGGAAACCAGTTCACTATTCCCTACTTCAGTGATGCCTGGAGGTCCGTAGATGAAGTAACCAGCACTGAATCCTACCTCTGGCTCTTCAGTGAGGATGACCACTCGGCTAATCACTTGTAATCGCAATACTCCAGTAAAATACCCACCCCCCAACCCTCTGATTCAGTAGGGGTTTTCACACTTCAAGTGAGGTGAAGCTCTGAAACCATGGTCATCAGAAAGTCTCTTTGTGCACATATATACCCTCTCTCTGACTGTCATGGCGCTTGCGGTTTCACAATGCTCATATTTTTTACAGTCTATGGTTTAGATTAACTTCCTGCTCAGTTTTGGTTTTCACCTGGGAAATCTCGAAGTCCCTAGATGCTGAGCACTTGTTGGTCTTTTTCCCCAAATAATTTCCATTGGCTTTAGGTCAGATGACTGTGAACGCAGCGTTATCTGACGCAGCACTGCACCCTTCTCTTTCCTGTCCATTTACTGCTTGGCAACGGGTTTAAATATAACTTGATGCTCTTACTTAATGCAAATCAAAGGGGGCAACATGTGGCTGCAGAAGGCTGGTTCTAGTCAAAATAAATCCCCAACAGTGTGATCACCAAAGCACCTCCACACCATCACACCTCCTCCTCCATGATTCACAGTGTAAATATATGTAAGTTTACTCTGAAGCAAGCAATTGCAGCAGTTGGAAACAAATATTTGGATTCATTGAACAAAAGCAAAGATGTCCATTAGTCTAATCTACATTTATTGTGGATGTTGGCAAAACCAAGTCTATTGTGGCAGCTATTACTGGAATCTCCAATCATGATGCAATTGGTTATGTCATCTAAGCCTTCTTTAATTAGACATCAGATAAAAATAGTCAAATTATCAGACCACAATGTTCCTGGACAGGTTGACAGATGAGGTCAGGCAGGAATCTCTGTGGACAATGATGTTTGCAGATGACATTGTAATTTGTAGTGAGAGCAGAGAGCAGGTGGAGGAAAACCTGGAAAGTTGGAGGTCAGCTCTAGAAAGAAGAGGAATGAAAGTCAGTCGCAGTAAGACAGAATACATGTGTTTGAACGAGAGGGAGGGAAATAGAACAGTGAGGTTACAGGGGGCTGAGGTCAAGAAGGTGCAGGAGTTTAGGTATTTGGGGTCAACAGTCCAGTGTGACGGGGAGTGTGGAAAAGAGGTGAAGAGACGAGTGCAGGCAGGTTGGAGTGGGTGGAGAAAAGTGTCAGGGGTGTTGTGTGACAGAAGAGTGTCAGCAAGAATCAAAGGAAAGGTGTACAGAACAGTAGTGAGAGCAGCGATGATGTATGGGTTGGAGACTGTGGCAGTGAGGAAGAGACAAGAGGCAGAGATGGAAGTAGCGGAGATGAGGATGTTGAGTTCAGTTTAGGAGTGACGAGGATGGACAAGATTAGGAATGAGCACATCAGAGGGACAGCTCAGGTTGGTTGTTTTGGAGACAAAGTCAGAGAGGCCAGGTTGAGATGGTTTGGACATGTGCAGAGGAGGGATAGTGGTTATATTGGTAGAGGATGTTGGAGATGGAGATGCCAGGCAAGAGGTCAAGAGGAAGACCAAAGAGGAGATATATGGATGTACTGAAAGAGGACATGAAGGTAGTTGGTGCAAGAGTAGAGGATACTGCTGTCTCTTATACACATCTAGATGTGTATAAGAGACAGGCTGTGTGCGGTTCCCACCGAGAGTCCGGTTCCTGGATCGGACGGCTTTCTCGCTGGCATTTCAACCGTCTCGAGCTAGTTGCA
>SRMA01025270.1:23102-54207 GCA_007224835.1 Danionella cerebrum
TGACTTTTCGAGCATGTTTAGACCCTAAAAATGGCATGAAACAATGATACTCTGAACATTTAAAATAGGAACCTACGGTGCTTGACCCCTACTTAGCATTTTTTGCAGTTGAGTACCAATCACTGCCAGTTATTCTCGCTTCTTAGCAAGACCTCTTTAATGTGTTGAGCGGATAGACTGTAGGGAAGCTTTACATGAGTCTAAATGTTTGTGCTCTGTTGGACCTGTGTATGATCAGGCTATTGCTTTGGTTGGAAACCAGTTCACTATTCCCTACTTCAGTGATGCCTGGAGGTCCGTAGATGAAGTAACCAGCACTGAATCCTACCTCTGGCTCTTCAGTGAGGATGACCACTCGGCTAATCACTTGTAATCACAATACTCCAGGAAAATACACACCCCCCCAACCCTCTGATTTAGTAGGGGTTTTCACACTTCAAGTGAGGTGAAGCTCTGAAACCATGGTCATCAGAAAGTCTCTTTGTGCACATATATACCCTCTCTCTGACTGTCATGGCGCTTGCGGTTTCACAATGCTCATATTTTTTACAGTCTATGGTTTAGATTAACTTCCTGCTCAGTTTTGGTTTTCACCTGGGAAATCTTGAAGTCCCTAGATGCTGAGCACTTGTTGGCCTTTTTCCCAAAATAATTTCCATTGGCTTTAGGTCAGGTGACTGTGAATTATATATATAGATAGATAGATATATATATATAATTTCTATCCTCTGTAGCTGCAATTCCATCCAGCTTTTTATGCGCATTTTGGAATTTATTCATTTATTTTCCAGTCTGCTTATTCCCTTTCGAGGCCATCGGGGTCTGTGTACAGGGCATGGTACACCCTGCGCCACTTATTCATTTTGGAATATCGCATAAAAAAATGCAACATAAATTTTGATGGAAACACATTTACTAAATAATTGCAATGACAATGCGTTTTTATGTTGGAA
The DNA here is from genome assembly GCA_007224835.1 of Danionella cerebrum. Classification (NCBI taxonomy): domain Eukaryota; kingdom Metazoa; phylum Chordata; class Actinopteri; order Cypriniformes; family Danionidae; genus Danionella; species Danionella cerebrum. The sequence goes on from SRMA01025270.1 coordinate 24,056, forward strand.
CTCAGGCTTGATGGGGCGGTTTTAATGGACTAACCAACAGACCAGAAATGTTGTTTAGGTCATTTTATAACTTCCATGTTTTTTTTTTATATTTGATGCCAGTTTATTGGAAAGTGACATTTTTATTCTCTTGGACTCATTGGATGGAAACACTGCTTTATTTGCAAATATCTTATGTGATATTCCAGGTTTAAGCATATGTTTTATTCATTTTGGATGGAAATATGGCTTGTTACACTTTATTTGAGACATCCAATATTACCACATTTTTGGAGAGGGGGGAGGTCTTTTTTTCGGTTAGAATCTTCAAATGTAGCCTACAGGTTTCAAAAAGGTTATTAGCTTTGGTATTTTTGGATTTAAAAGAACACTACAAGAGTTATGACACATAATTTGCAAGATACTTCAAATTAAAATGTGAGAAAATCATCTTTCAGTCTTATTTTACAACCCCAAATTGGTGGCATCTGTGCCGTCTAGCGGTAAAAAGAAGGAATGACCCTTGGAAGTACAAGACCTGTGATTTGGCTTGTATTTCTCAAAGTGCTGGCACAAAAATAGCACAATGGAGGAGTATATAAGGTTTATGAAAGTTTTGTCTGGGTTTTTTATACAAATCTCACCAAATTGTTTTGACCTTGTCTTTGCTTTTTGGGGGGGATTTATGAATTTTTATTTTATCTCATCACTTTAGACTTTTGTTATGAAACATTCATTCTCAGTTAATAATAAAAATAAAATAATAAAAAAAAGACAAAATTGAATACTCTGAAAATTGAAAAATATTAGTAAAAAAGCCGGGGTTGTAATAAATGATATCAAGTATTGTCACAAAAATAGTTTTAATAGTAATTTATTAGAGAGAATTTTAAAGTAGTAAAAAACGCTCTAAGGTGCCTTGGATTTCTAAGGGTTAAGGTAAAAGCTATATTCTGAGTTGCATTTGAATGGAAGGAAGAGGGAAAGTCGCAAGAAGAATGCAACAATGGACATTGCTATGAATGAGTACACCACACTATGAGCCCTCCGCCCCATCCCCGGCATGTTCCTCAGATGTTGTTCCTGCAGTTCCCTTCCTCAAATAGAAGTCTTCCGCTTCCAAACCCTGATTTCAACTCAACTCTGTGCAACGGTCAATGAAACAGAAATGACAATGAAAAGGAAACGCATTAATCTAGAGGATCATTTATAACCTTTTATCACAGACATTTAGATGCCGTCAGAAACCTATTAAAATGAGTCAACAATTTGTTAGTAATTCTATTATATATTTTAAATCTCAGCATTTCGAGAGAGGCTCCTAATCTGAGCTAGTTACCTATAAGACTCAAAAGAGTCAGATATATTTTAATACAGATCAAAGTCTTGTTTTGCTTGTTTAAGTGCAAATCAGTTTTTTTGTAATTCTGTCTCTCACATCTGAAATACACACTTTTTTCCCTCACTTTATAAACACAAGATGGACTGGATCTTACAGAGCCCCTAAAGGGTCATGGCGATAGGAGAAAAAAAAAACGATGGTAGGAAAAAAATATCAGGGTTGAAAAAAATAAGGATGGGCAAAAAAATATTTTCCTTTTTTTGCGTTTCCTTGCAAAGATACTGGAAGTGTGCATATGCTGTACACCAGGGCTGCTCACACTTTTTCAGCTTGCGAGCTACTTTTAAAATGACGGAGTCAAAGTGATCTACCCGCTACAAAAATGTAAAACATCAATCAACAAACAATTATTTTCAACTTTATTGAGAATTGACAAAACACACATAATAATTAATTATTTACATTTTTTGTAATAACGTGAGTTTAATTTGATGACTTGCACTGAATTGAATCATTAGAACAGTTGTGTGTGACCTGAATTGATGATAATAGAGTGATTTTTATGGGAGCAATTGAGCTTTGATCCAAATAATCAAGAATAAAAATGACGCTCTAATAAATAATCACAATAGTCGTGCAGTACAATATGCAGGTGAGGAGTGGCGTGTTGCTTGATTTTGGTTGTAATAGAGTAATTTAGAATGAAGTTATGAATCATATTCTGGGTAAAACATATTTTGGATCTGGTCATTTGCAGACGGTCCCTAAGCGATTCCATGTCAGCGGGTTGCTCATAGACGGTAATGTGTTTCTGCGAATGCCGAGGGAAACTTGTTTTGATAAAAAACATTTTGTAGTTTGTCCGCTACATAACACAGATTAAAAATAGGTATTATTTGTTTACTAAGAACATTCTGGTCTCGAGCTATTGATCAGAGAAAACCGAATCCGTGAATCTGCAGCTAACTTTACTGAACTGTGACGGGATGGAAGATCGGCTGATATTGTTTCAATTTCACGCTGCGATCGACGTAATGAGTAATGGTGTACACAAATAAAATTGTATTGTTTTTAAGTATAACTATAAATATAAGTATATAAGAATTTAATCGCCAAATGCAAGATGCTTCCAAACTTTTTGTACAAACTTTAGATAATTATATTTTAGTTGCTTTAGACTGTATTTTCAGTAGGACAATTCATGTTTTATTTTAAAAATATAATTAACTATTTTGCAAAGAATAATAATGAAAACAGGTTTTGTTGAAATTCCATTTCAACAGCTTTCACAGTCCAAAGTAGTACGGAGCCCCTAAGGGTCATGGCTCGGTAGCTTACAGCAGGGATTATTTGAATAACTCACAAATCTTTTATTTAGTTTCACGATTATTTATTTTAGCATTGTTAGATTGTATTCGATTTCGTACTACTGTCATAGCAGTAGGAGAAATGACCCTTTAGGGGCTCCGTAGGCTCTGTAGTTTTTTTTGCCAAGCCAAATTTTTATCTCACCCTAATTGTTTTTTTTCTTACCATCATTTTTTTCCTCTTACCGCCATTTTTTCTCCTACCACCATGACTCTTTAGGTGCTCCGTAGGACCTCTAATGTAGACTGTAAGCCCGATTTAGTTGGCATTTCTCAGTTACATTACAATTTTAAATTCGACATTTTTACAGTAAGCAGAAACATTGAGTTTTGAGTCCATGATCCGACAAAAGGTAACTTTTCATAACTTAAAAAAACTGAACCTTAATTGATCCTAACTATAAACACTTAGTGTTTATAACCAGCTTAGAAATGTAAATATTACCAAACAAATTTTTTATTCACCCCAACATCAAATATTTCGTAACCTAGTTGTTGCCCCCCATCTCAATACTCATTAAAGCTTAATGTTAAGTGTGGAGCTGGATGAAACTACCAATCACAGTAGATTATGTGGCTCTCAGGACGGGACATCAATGAGTGAAAGTTACAGCAGCGTTCTCAGCAGGGCGTTCAGCCGCTCTGCTCCCCATCTATGGAACTCGCTCCCCCCAGACCTTCGAATCACTGAAACTTTATACATTTTTAAATCCAGACTTAAAACACATCTCTTCAAAATATGTGATCTGTTTTGTGGCCTTTCATTGAGGAAATCAGCTCTAGAAATGTTTTTATGGAACATCAAAAGCCCTCCATCCTCAGAAGATGGCTGTGATCATCTACACAGCACAAACATGTGATGCTTTGTTTTTTAATTGCTCATTTTGTGATTTGCGCTCATCAGATTTGCTTCACAGAAGCCTGATGATGGGTATATGGTTCTGTTTCCTGCTCTGTTACTTTCAGACTATTCATCTGGAGTGTGTGTGTTTTGTGTAGCTGGGGTATTGCAGTATGACAGGCCTCAGTTCCAATGACATCATTGAACTGGGAGGCGGCCTCTGCCTTGGGATGATGTCATAGACAGCGAATCAGATCAGTTGCTGTCATGCTTTAGAAAATTGCTGTCTTCCAGGTCAACCACGCTTCTTTTCCATCGATTTCCAGCTCAGATCTGTTCTTTCAAGTGAAAAGTCTTATGTTGAGTCTTATGTTGTAATCTTAGTGATGTTAGATCTCCCTTTCCAGAGATATTCCGTGGGATAAGGAAAATAGATATAGGACATGAGATATACATTCTAAATACGTTCTGATGGATAAAGCTTCTAATAGACTGAGCACTAGAGAGCATCAGGCAGAAGCAATGATCTTGAAACCTTTCGAAGCATGTAGATTTTTTTAACCTTTAGATGTCCGGGGCCTTTTTGAGCATTTTTTACAGCTTTATTATTCGCTCTAATAAATAATCTTTAAAACAGTTACACAAAAATTCCGCAAACAAACCTAAAATTGTACAAAAAATACAATTCAATTCAAATACAAGAGTATTACAAAATTGAGAAACAACCGTTTTTATGTTATCAAAAATCATGTGTGTTGAGACAAAAAGCATTTTTTTGTGCCAGAACTTTGAAAAACACACGCCATCTCAGAGGTCTTGTACTTTGAAGGGTTATCCCTTATTTTTACCACTAGATGGCACCAGTTTGGGGTCTGTAAAATAAACTTAAAAGTTTAAACTTTCCTTTACCTTGCTAAATAACTCTTGTAATGTTTGTTTATAACTAAAAACTAGACTATGTAAGTCTTTTCTTTTTCATCCCGCTCAGGCATAGCCTTTTTCTGCCCGACGCTCACTGCATACTGACCATGGACTGTAAAAATGACTGTAGAAAACATTACAGCACTATGTATGAAAGATAATTTCCTCAAGATATTTCACAAATTACTGACACCAACACGGTTTCATGCCAAAGTTCAGACAGTACAGAGCGTGTGAGAAGGGATGGAGAGACGCTTCTGAGAACGCGTCACTGGGTTTCTCTAAATTGCTGAGGTTGTCATTGTTTGCTGACTGCCCTCTGCTGGGCGATCTTGTGTCTTGTTGCACAAGCTCTCAGGTCCTCCAGTCTTCCTGCTTTAAAAAGAGGTGGCAGTAGAGCCAGTGGTGCAAGAGCAGGCGCAGCTCCGCAGACCAATCCAATGTTTTACTGAAACCTGATCCTCACACCCTTCCTTACACAGCAAAAGCAGATGTTTTGAAGAATACTCTCACTTTACACTTTCAGAAAACACAAAAAACAAAGCATTTATCTCAGGAGTATTATGCTTGCTTGCTAATGTGCTTTCAGAAATATTATATGTGCTTCCTGTGAAACCCTCAGTATCCCAGTTCAGTTTCAATAGTTAAATGGCTGTGAGTGAATGAAGTGTTCAAAGCTGTGAATGGTTTCAAAGGAGGTTTTAATAAAACTCTAAAGTGAGAAAGACCCTAAACCCCCACCTCATCTATTCATGTATATTGTAATATACATGTATTTTATTTTATTTTACATGTTATTTTGCCTTTGTTTGGACAGCCTGGAGCTTTTCTGCAAACACAGTTCATTATTGTTTAGTACGTTTGTGACGACCAAATAACCAGTCCCTCCAGGATTTCGCGGATTTTGCGGCAGCTTTTTGAAAAGTTGTGATTTTTTTTCGACAGATTTTTCTCAACAGCATTGCATTACCTTATGATTTCACAAACATCGTATTAATATTTTTAAGTGTTCTTTCCTTTTATTATCTCTATTATCTAATACCCTCGCGGCTTTCTGCACGCTCTGATCACATGCGGATCTGACAGCAGACAATCGCTGCTTCCTCGGGAGGCTGCAGTGCAGGATCAATTAAGATAAAAAATCATGTTGTCCCCGTAAAATATTTAGACTTTTAGTATTTTGTTGCCGGGGTGCCACAGCTACGTCTATGTAGAAGAAACACTGGAATAAATGATTGATAAAACTACCGCGTGAAACCATGAAAAATAGTTTTATTAACTCCCCCTCTCAAACTTGCTAGCACTACCACCTTTGCCCACGCAAGTGCTGCCTGACAACTGACAAAAGCAAACTAGCATAGACCTAGTTTTACAAGCGTTATCAAGTTTTGTTGTTTACCTTGTTCTTTTCGCTGCTTGCGATGGATTTGCGAGCAACAGCTTCGGTGATAGTCCCCTGCCGTGTCGGCTCTTGCACGGACATGCTTCTGGCATGTTTTGCTGTAGAGAAGTGTCATCAAGCGAGGATTTTTTTTTGTGTGTTCCACGCCAATGTTGCACACAGAGTAAAAGAGTTTCTCTACACTTTCATGGAGAACATTAGGGAATTGTCTTTCGCAGTGATATTTGTAGGTAAGTGTGATATATATGCGCTCATGCCTGCTTTCTCTGATAAGGAAGTCCTGTGAGAAAATAATGCTGCATACAGTGGCGGACCAAAATATTGGCTGAATTTGCAGTAAAGTCGCTGTGATTGGATGAAATTGCAACATCGTGATTTTCTGGAGAGACTAAATAACCACAAACTTGCAAAAACACAAATGAATTACATCAATAATTGAATTAAAACAGATAAATATACATATTGTATACATATATCATACGTTTAAATACATAAACATTAATTGTAATGCTAACTTGAGGCTAAACTCTTACATTGATGTTGCCATTATCACATTGAGTAACATACCCATTCACCTTGTCTCTATAATTTTCATAAGCTGGAATAAAGATATACCAAATTTGTTACAATGGTAAACTTGCCCCATGCTTTCATGATTTTCCAAAGTGGAGCTAGAGATAAGCCAAATTGGTTGCTATGGTAAACATTGTGGTTGCTATGGGGGAGTCAGTGGCATCACTTAATGTTTCCAATGTCACAGTTGAATAATATAAACCCAATGTTTCTATGATAAAGATATCCAAAATAGGTTCCTATGGTGAACAGTCTGGTTGCTATGGAAGGGTCCGTTATGTTCCCTGTTTGATATTCCCCTTGTCAATATGAGTTACCGGTATTTTGACCAAACGACCATGTCGCTATCATTTACTAAAGCTGAGAAAGATTTCATAAAGTTTTGTTGCTAGGGTAAACAGCTTGGTTGCTAGGGAGCTGTTAGTGATATAAAAAAAAATTCTTGATATATTTGTTACCTTTTCCTATTTTTTGTCAGTGGCCATTATAAGTCAAAGGTAAATCTTAGCCCCTTCTAGAGCACAGGGTTCAAATACTTTTGATTGCTCTTTCATGGATGGATAACTGTCATTATTTTTCTCTCACATTTGTGCTGAGAACCTCACAATTGTTCGATTGGAATTTAATACTCAAATGTGGTTTTCATCATATAAAAATGCAAGCTTCTAAACTGGTGTATGCTTGTTTCTGGTGGTTTACTGTCCTCTGGTGACTTCTTTTGTGTTTACTGCTTGCTGAGCCTACTTCCTTTTAGTGTTCTAGTGCATTTATTCAAATAAATATATGTAGGTAAATGCGAGAGAAGAGTGGGTGGGGTCTTGTGCTTCTCCGTGTGCGTTCGTTTACATATTGTTTAAAATTTACAAATGGAATTTTAGTCAGATCCTGTGTTGCAGGGATTCATAAATCAGATGGATTTATACGTACGCAGTGATTTATTATGATTTTGTGCCTTTATTTAGATTCATTTTCCTTTTGCTTGGATAAAAATGTATAGTTTTTTCGGTTGAAATTAAGATGCCATGTCTGATTCAAGATCTCGGAGATGTTGAGGTGCAGCTATAATCCCACATTTGCAAAGAGGAGACATTTGATCTCAGATGTAGCATGGCTTCGACCAGGGCTGGTTGTTTTATTTGGGCTATTTACTTTATATAAGTGGCACCCAGTTGTGTTATCTTTAAACTAAATGCATTATTTCAAAACATAGTGATGGCTAAATAAAGTTCATTCACATTCTCCAGTGGTCTCTTTCTCTCTCTCTCTACTTTCTCACTTCCTAGGCAGCAGCTGTTTGCGGGCGGCTCCTCATCTCATCTTCTCTCATCAGGGGTGCTGCAAGCCCCTGTTGGCATGGTGATGGTTGACACAGGGACAAACACATGGCCCAGAATTTCCTTAGACATTTTATTAAGGCTAAAGATTAGTCATAGCCAGGTTTGTGCTAACTTAAATACTTAAACTATCATGCAACGAAATAAAAAACCTGAAATAGTCCAGAAAACTATCAACCCGTAGAAGTCTGGGGCCTTTTGGAGTGTTTTTACTACTTTACAATTTGCTTTAATACATTTTCTTTAAAAAAAGATTTTATGGCAATAAATATATTTTTAGTACAACCCCAGCTTTTTTTTAGCACATGTTTTTCATTAAATCACACAATAATTACACAACAAAACTGAAATCATTCTATAACCTTATAGTATTAATATTAAAGTTTGTAAATTTTTCCCAAAGAAATCTCAGTGTTGATTTTTTTTTGTGCCAGAACTTTCAAAACACAAACCATATCACAGGTATTGTACTTCCAAAGGTTATCCCTTCTTTTCACCTCTATATGGCCCTGATGTCACTGATTTGGGGTCTGTAAACTGGGACATGATTACGCATTTTCTTACATTTGAATTAGAATTACCTTGCAAATTACGTTTCACTGTTGTAATGTTCATTTAAAGCAAAAAAATTATAAACGACTACCTTTTTTTAAAAATCTATACATTATATTTGAATTAAGCAATAGGTGGCTTTCGCCATTCCAGCTTAATTCGAAACAGCTGCTATGATTGGCACATGCGCCAGTAATTTAAATTAAAATGTGAGAAAATGCATCTTTCAAATTCATTATACAGACCCCAAATGAGTGCCCTCAGCATCATTTAGTGGTGAAAAGAATAGATTAACCTTGTAATTACAAGACCTGTGATAAGGCTTGTGTTTTTCAAAGTTCTGGAAAAAAAAACCCACAATTGCACAAAAAGTGCTTGGAGCCATGTATAAGGTTTAGGAAAGGTTTGTCTGTGTTTTATTTTTAACTTTTTTGGGGATTCATTAATTTTTATTTTGTCTTAACAATTTTGATTTTGTTATAAAACATAAAAACTGTTCGTTCTCTTTTTTTTCTTACAAAATGTAATACTCAAATGTAATACAAATGAATTGTTTTTTTTTTATACAATTTCAAGTTTGTCGTGGAATTACTGTGTAATGTAATAAAAAATAATAACGTGATAAATGATGTAATGTAATGAAAAATAACATGGGCCGTACTAAAAAAGTAGAAAAAAATGCTCAAAAAGGCCCCAGACTTCTAAGGGTCACTATTCATTTGCTTCAAAGCAGCTGCACAGAATAGTGATAATATTCAAAAGAATTATGTACCGATAATATAGAACCGCCTGAATATGAAGCTATGAATTGTTTGTTTATACTATAGAAACCAGAAAATGGCTAGAATTTTTAAACAAAACTATTTTTCTAAACTGCAAAAACTACATTAAATACTAGGAAAACCTCATAGTAAAAACAAATCTTGAAATAAAATGAAAGTGAAAAAAAAACAAAGTAAAATTTGAAAAAAAAATCTGAATGTATATATTTTCAGAATATATTATAATTTTCCATTGAACCTATGGAGTTAAAATAAAATATGTCTATATACAAAAATATGAAAAGGTAAAACAACAGTTTTTTGCAGATAAATAATTTCTATTTCTATCATAGAATGATTTTTTTGTTAGCTGATTCAAGAATGGTATAAAATATAATGACAACACAAATGTATTTTGATGCTTGGAAACCGCTTTTGTTCACATCTGGGCATGCATTTCTCCTATTTCAAACAGATGCACTAGGGTAGAGTTAAGGAACACGAGTATGAAACTCAGACACCCTTCTCTGGCTGAATACTCCTGCACCACCTGCAGATCAAGAGATCATTTTCGCTGTAAACAGATACTAAAGGATGAAAGCTGAACTTTTCCTGTGCGAGGAAAAATGTCACCGGGCTACATTGTTTCTCTATTACACCATCACTGAGTCCTTTATTCGGAGTGGAAGGCACATATTAAATAAACCCGGTCACTCATCTGCACAATCCAGGGACTGAAACAATAACACTCAGGAGAGCTCACTAAACCTCTCTTCCACAGCTGTTTTACAGACGACTAGAAATGGAGTGTGTGTAAGAAAAAGTTGGCTGGTTGTAAATGTTTTGCAGGGCAGACATCTACCTGCTTTCACTGCAGATGTTAGTGTCAGGGCTGCTGCTGGCCTCATGGATGCCTTTAGCAGAAATGTACTATGGTATAACCCCCAAAATGTGCAATTTGACTAAATGCATTTTTTCCCCAAAAAAGCCAAGTACAGGTTGAAATAATTCATAAATGCTATGGTGAAATATTCCTATCATTTGGATTTTGATAGTCAATGATACTTACTATAATGATTTTGAACACATCCGTAAGAGAAAATGAGAAATGAAACAGCAAAATGTACACTTTTTGTGAGTACCCAACATTAAATTAGTCCCCCCCCCCCAAATAGCCAAGTTCAGGATGAAATAACTCAAAAATTCCACGATAAAATATTCCTATTGTTTTTTTTTTCAATACTTACAGTAATGAAGTTTTTATTAATGCAGTCAAAACCTGAAAATGATCGCAATACACAATTATATACATTGCGCTTTTACAAACAATGCTACAGTAAAATATTCTTACATTTTTGATTGGAATGGTCAATAATACTTATTATAATAATGTAAAAAGTTTTGTAATGCACCCATAAGAGAAAATGAGAAATGGAACCGCAAAATGAACCAAACATACATATTTAGTTAGTACCCAACTCTACATTTCCCCACCTCCCCTCCCAAAAAAAAGCCAAGATCAGGATGGAATAACTAAAAAATACTACAGTAAAATATTCCTGTTATTTAGATTATTCTTCTTCTTCTCCTTTCGGCTGTTTGGTGGTCGCCACAGCAAATCATCTGTTTCCACCTAACTCTGTCCTCAGTATCCTCTACTCTTGCACCAACTAACTTCATGTCCTCTTTCAGAACATCCACATATCTCGTCTTTGACCTTCCTCTTGACCTCTTGCCTGGCATCTCCATCTCCAACATCCTTCTACCAGTATAACCACTATCCCTCCTCTGCACATGTCCAAACCATCTCAACCTGGCCTCTCTGACTTTTTCTCCAAAACAACCAACCTGAGCTGTCCCTCTGATGTGCTCGTTCCTTATCTTCTCCATCCTCGTCACTCCTAAACTGAACCTCAACATCCTCATCTCTGCTACTTCCATCTCTGCCTCTTGTCTCTTCTTCACTGCTACAGTCTCTAACCCATACATCATAGCTGGTCTCACTACTGTTCTCTACACCTTTCCTTTGATTCTTGCTGACACTCTTCTGTCACACAACACCCCTGACACTTTTCTCCACCCACTCCAACCTGTCTGCACTCGTCTCTTCACCTCTTTTCCACACTCCCCGTCACACTGGACTGTTGACCCCAAATACCTAAACTCCTGCACCTTCTTGACCTCAGCCCCCTGTAACCTCACTGTTCTATTTCCCTCCCTCTCGTTCAAATACATGTATTCTGTCTTACTGCGACTGACTTTCATTCCTCTTCTTTCTAGAGCTGACCTCCAACTTTCCAGGTGTTCCTCCACCTGCTCTCTGCTCTCACTACAAATCACAATGTCCTCTGCAAACATCATTGTCCACAGAGATTCCTGTCTGACCTCATCTGTCAACCTGTCCATCACCATAGCAAATAAGAAGGGACTCAAAGCTGATCCTTGATGAAGCCCCACCTCCACCTTGAACTCCTCTGTCTGCCCTACAGCACATCTCACTGCTGTCTTACTTTTCTCATACATATCCTGAACTATTCTGACGTACTTCTCTGCCACTCCTGACCTCCTCATACAGGACCATAGCTGCTCTTCATGGGCATGAAGCCATACTGCTGCTCACAAATATCCACTTCCCTTCTTAGCCTAGCTTCCACTATTCTTTCCCAGAGTTTAATTGTGTGATCATCAACTTTATGCCTCTGTATTTGTTAGAACTCTGCACATACCCTTGTTCTTAAAGATTGGTACTAGGACACTTCTCCTCCATTCCTCAGGCATCTTCTCACTCTCTAAAATCCTGTTGAATAAACTAGACAGGAACTCTACTGCTGTCTCTCCTAGACACTTCCACGCCTCCACTGGTATGTCATCTGGACCAACAGCCTTTCCACTCTTCATTCTCCCCAGAGCCTTCCTCACCTCATCCTTTCTAATCTTTTCAACTTCCTGCTCTACAATATTCACCTCTTCTCCCTTCTTTCCCTCTCATTCTCCACATTCATCAACTGCTCAAAATATTCCTTCTATCTTCTCTTCCCCTTTATTTAGATTCTGTTCGTCAATGACCCTTACTATAAAAGTATATAGAGCTTTTGAACAAATGTACCCAACACACACTTTTTGTGAGTACCCAAAAAAGCCAAGTTCAGAATGGAATAATAAAAAAATTCTGACAAAAATATTCTTACATTTTTGATCCTGACAGTCAATATACTATAATGATATTTTTTGAAAACATCAATAATTGAATACTCATATTTAAGGCTCATGGTTTTTATCATGTCAACATAAACTCGTGGTCGATTTTATGTTTTTGTGGTCGATAGTTGGCATTCGCCTGAAACATGCCAAAAGATTTCCTTCATGTCAGTTTCACAATCTCGAGGCAGAGTGGGATGTGATTTTAAAAATCCTGTTGGGGTTCTCTCTGTTGGGTTTCTCTGTTGCTTTTGGCGATTTGCCTTTAGGGGAGTACGATTTTCTGTGAGAACAGAGTTAATCAAGAATACAAATTGATAAAAAACAAACCAGATTCCTCCCAAAGATTATGTGAGTTCCTATATTGTCTTACGGGTTTGTTCTGATTACCTGAACATGCCGTCCAGAGCTTTGTGATCTCACATGACACTACTTGACAGGTTTGTGTTTTCATAGTCAAGTTTCATTATCAAGTTTATAATTTAGTGAAAAATACATCCCAAGTGACAGACGCAGTGGGCAATTTTATCTTCAACTGTAAGGTTGGAATACATCCACCGCAGGGAGACTTTCAGGATGTGTGGTGTATTTTTGTCAGTTTTTTAACGTTTTACAACTCATATACTTTGCCTGAACCCTTTTTGTTACATTAGACAAGAAGCAGTGCATCAAAATGTACAATAACATGATGCCAGCAAAACAACAATAGCAGGCCGCAAGGCTTACAATTGCGCTCATCCTGTCCATGCGTTGTGAATTAGTTTTCATCCGTCTGTCTGAGCTCGCTGAGCTGTTATGAGTTACAGACACACAGACATTAATACCCCAATGCCTCTTTGATGTAATGACAGGCTTGAATAGGATTATGGGAGATATTTGAAACATTCAAAAAAATCTGCTTGCTGTGAAAATGTGGCGCAGTCTCCCCCATTCAGCTGTTGGAGGATTAGCCTTCCCTCCAGTCAGTTCACAATGAGAACATTGTTTCGGGAGAGAAGGGTTCAACAAACACGGGCTGACTTTTAAAAGCAGCAGCATGAAGCTTAGCTCACAACGATCTAACAATTAGAGTTTGTGTTTTTGTTTTGAACCTCTAGTAACACATTTCAAGTGGAGCCTGGCAGGTCATTAGCATGGTGCTCTTGGCTTCCACTAACACAACTAGCTTAGCATTATGCTAGTAGCTCAAAAGCAAAACAAAAGCACACCTCCTTCTTCTTTTCACTACTCAATTGGCTCAGGGGACGCCTAGGTAGCAATAAAAGAATGAATCGCCATTGGTCAGATTTGTTTTTAAAACCAAGACCATGAAGGGTCCTTTAGCTGCTTTTTCTTTCAAAAACAAAGGCTTAGGTTTGGAGGTTTTATGGATTTCAATGGGAATGTACCTTTGTCTTGTACTCGCACGCAAAGGATTTTTATAAAAAAAATATCTTGTTCAAAATAAGTCTACAATTGTGAATCATAGCTATTTGATGAAAAAATATAGCACTTTATATTCTGTTATAATTTTACATTATCAGTAAGTTAGAAGGTTGCCTGTTCGAGGCTCTCCGGTGACCCTCCTGGGAAGAGTTTGCATGTTAAGATACAACAGTTACCACCTCTAGGAGTAGTTGGTTACGTATGAGACGTGCAAAAGTGAAATTTTTTGAGGGAAAAGAATTCACTTTCTATTGTTTTGGAAACTCACTCCAGTGGAATTTTATAGTTCTTGGCCCCTTTAATAAGTCATCCAAATTTCAAAAATTTAATTCAAACACAAGCGGCATGGTTCGCCAGTTACAGGGTTGCCGGTTTGAGGTTCGCCAATGGCCTTCGTGGAAGTTTGCAAGTTCTGCCCATGCTTGCGTGGGTTTGCCCTGGGCACTCTGGTTTCCCCCACAATCCCAAAAAACATGCGTCAGGTCATTGAATAATCTAAATTCCCCTTAGGTGTGAATGTGTGTGTTGCCCAGTGATGGACTGGCGGCCTGTTCAGGGTGTACCTGGTGCCAATTTCCAGCCTGAAGTTAACTGGAGATAACGGGGCATTAGCAGACCCCGAAAACAAACCAGGGGTTAGTAGATGCATGAACAAACAAATGAATAATTCAAACACAGTTTGAATAGCAGTAAATAGCATCAAAAAAAACTGCAGAAAATGTCATATTCCATGTGGCAACTATGTGGCGCTACAACTGACACAATAGGCTGCTATACATTGACCCTCTTCACAGTTGTCAAATAACCTCCCAGACATTCCTGCTTCATTGTGAAACATTGAAATTTAGAGGACCACCAAGGCAAACCGTTCACACATTGCAGAAGTCTTTAGATGAGACATTGTGCCACTAGATGTATATTTTGTAAGATGTAGATGTAATATAAAAAAATATTTGCCCTGTCTGATAAAATATATTTTCCCTCCAAATGGTAACACTCACTAATGATGCACTCCAAGACTTTGTGTTTATGGCGACTTAGTCATAAAAGGAATTCCCAAATAATGATATCATGAAATCCGTAATACATGTCGTGACCCCTCCACGATGGGTTCAGTTGTATATAACCAAAGATATTTTTGCACTAGGGATACAATGATTATAACATTTTTGGTGTAATTATTGTAGGATAATAGGAATTTTATGATAATGATTATTTGGTATTCATTCATTTCACAACATTTCTAATATGAGATCAAATGAACACTCTTATTTAATGCTGACTCTTGAGGCAAAATAATAATAAACAAAACTCCTAATAATAATAAACAAAGAGTTTTTACAGTCGTTACATTTCTTTTGAATCTGGGGCATACAGAAGTGTTTAAACATGGTGAAAAATTGCCTTGTGATTTTGTGATGGAAGGACTCTGTTCCTTTCTGTCTCGAGACGAAGCTTTCCGGGGCCCCAGAGCTGACAAGGAAAGAAACAAGACATGGGGATCATGCATCAACCAGTCCAAATTTATTGGCAGTTTGTTCAGGGTTTTTATACAGTTCAGATCAGTGGGTGTGAACAAAGTTTTTACAAGAAAGGGGACGTATGACATCATGTGCTTATTGCAAGAAATGCTGACTTCAGCTCTCCCGAGTGGTGGGGGCGAGTGAGTCTCGTGAACTCAGGTCAGCCTGACCTTGGGTCTGCGCACTCTTGAATGCAATGGAAAAGGCCGCAGATGAAGAGACTATGGGTTTCCTGTATCTGAATGTCTGTATTTCTATCACAGATTTATACATTACGAATAATACCAAAACATGGATAGTGATGGCTCTGAAAAATAACAAATTAATACAAAACAGCTGGTATTTTAAAAGAAAAAAGTCCTGCTGCACCTCTCTGCAGTCTTCAACATGGTCAACCATCAGTTCCTTCTGTCCACCCTTGGATCTCTGGCACTGCCCTGGAATGGCTGAAGTCTGACCTCACTTCCAAATCCTTCAAAGTCGGCTGGAGGGATGAGGAGTTCCACAGGGTTCAGTTCTTGGTCCTCTACTCTTTTCAAACTACATGACCTCCCTGGGTCCCATCATCCACAGACATGGCTTCTCCTACCATTGTTATGCCGACGTCACTCAACTCCACCTATCTTTCCATCCTGATGACTCTACTGATAACAGAGTGTTTGAATGACATTTCAATATGGATGAAAGCCCATCACTTACAACTCGATAAAGCAAAGACGGATCTGCTGGTTATCCCTGCTAACCACACTGTCCAGCATTATTTCACCATACAACTATCTCTCCATCCACATCTGTCCGAAACCTTGGAGTGATCTTTGATGAGCAACTTACCTTCAACCGCAAAAACAGCTCGATCATGCAGATCCTACTTTAACACTCCTCCTAACATAGCATTCAACTTCCAGTCCAAGTCAACTTCTAGTCTTTTCGCTGGACTTCCTTCCTGCGCAGTAAGACCCCTTCAAATAATACAGAACTCAGTGGCCTGACGGATCTGACGAGCTCATGGCGCTCCTCTCCTGATCTCTCTCTACTGGCTTCCCATTGCTGCTTGTATCAAGTTCAAAACACTGATGCTTGCATACAGAACAGTCACAGGCTCCATCATACCTTCACAAACTGTTGCAGTCCTACATCCCCTCCAGATTCCTGCAGTCAGGAAATGAACAGCATCTGGTGGTTCCATCTCAGGTGGAACCTTCACAGTTCCTGGCTGGTGGAATTTTCTTGCCGTGCCAATCCGGAAAGCAGAGTCTCAACTAGAAACTAGTCTTAGAAAGCACTTACTAAAGCACTGAATTCATTCGGAATCATCTGGAACCTCTTCTGTGTGGTGCACGTCTTATGATCTACCAACCTCATAACAAATTGCTTGTTGTGTTTACTCTCAAACTTTAAGTCACTTTGGATAAACGCTTGAATGTAACTGTATGTAGTGAATAGTACAAATGTGTTGAGATGGAAATGACCCCTTTGAGTCATTTTGTCTTTGATATCATTTCAAAACTTCAACATTGAACTTGGATTTATGAGTTTTTATCCCCATACGATAAATGCACTATTAGTTTAATACTATCTGACACAGATTTAAGTTTTAAGAGAGATGTAGTATACTTCCAGCACCTGTTGGCTAGGGCCCCTCATCTAAGCTTTGCCTGGGAATGCTAACGTCACCATCACCTTTTTAGGTCTGGGAATGCACCCACTAACACTCACATACTCAGTGTGCACCAGGCTGTTTTCAATTGACAAGTCTGTGAAGCTGATCATGAGAGGGTCAAGAGTGATCTCGACTCATTAGAGGAAACTGCTAAAGCGTCTTCTGCTCATGTGAGAGGCTTGGGTTCTGGCCAACAGCTGCTCTCTACAGACAGACTCTCTGTGTAGACTCATTGTATCGGAAACCATGGCAGAGCTTGGGGAAGACAATGGAACTGAATTGTCCAGGAGCGGTAAGGGGCTTATGATGCTGATGTAGGCGTGATAGTGTTTGCCTTATGAAACAGAACTTTATGACTTTCTTGTTGATTCACTTTGTGATTGTGCGCACAAGACTGTGCAGCTTAGCAGTTATAAATAGCCCTGAGAGCTTGCTGCGTGTGACACACAAGGAGGCTGGATTTCAGGAGTTCTCAGCTACAAACACTAATAATTAGAATATGTTTTATTTGTCTGATGGGTTTCACAACAGGAACTCTGAGTTAGCTGGTTGTTTCTGAGAACACAAATGGAGTAAACAATAAATCTCTTGAAGCCATCTTGAAATCAGTTTTATCAGTGGCTATTATTGGGGAAAATGGGAATTCTTGCTGCAGTTAGATGGGTGCCAGTTTTCTACATGAGGACAATACATAAGAAAGCCAGGCCGAAACTGTGCACTCGCCTCTGCACTGCTGCCTTCGTATCTGGTGAAACTCAAGTCACTGAAAGTCTCTCAGAGTTGAGGAAATCAATCTTTGGTCACATTCCATAAACAAACATCAGAAAAAGAATCCTTTCTGTTTGCAAACAGCATTCCTTCAAAGCAATCTGTGTCTCTCAGGAAACTCGAAAAAAAAAAAAACCTAAAACAGATTGCTTTCAACTTCTGTAACACTTTAAACCACAAGTCAATGGCCATTTCGCAATGGATTCATTCTTGAACAGATTGAAGGAAACATATACTCGGAAATTCTGCATGCTCTGTATGATTTATCTAGGTTTGTTCCTCTTACATTACATTTTTATAATGATTTTCAGATGGTTAAAAAAACAGTAGAATGTTCCATTTTAAAAGAATAAATCTAGATGCCATGTTGATGTAATTGAGTAGCATCTATATTGGTGGTCAATGGCTGATGTCACATGATCAACATTGCTTCTTGCTTTGGAAACACGACCTCTGGTGCTGAGATATTATGATTTACACCTCGAATTACAGCGTTCTATGTATTAATAGCCCTCTTGACACCTCATGAGCATGCATAAACATATCATACTCACATGCCCAATCCCTCCCCCAAATCTCAAGCACCCCCACACAAATAACAAACTACAAACAATCTTTTATATCCAATTTATACAGTGTTGCGGGGCGGGTTGTAAAAATAGATACAGTGGTGCGGGGCGGGTTGTAAAAATAGATACAGTGGTGCGGGGCGGATTGTAAAAATAGATACAGTGGTGCGGGGCGGATTGTAAAAATAGATACAGTGGTGCGGGGCGGGGCGGATTGTAAAAATAGATACAGTGGTGCGGGGCGGATTGTAAAAATAGATACAGTGGTGCGGGGAGGGGCGGATTGTAAAAATAGATACAGTGGTGCGGGGAGGGGCGGATTGTAAAAATAGATACAGTGGTGCGGGGAGGGGCGGATTGTAAAAATAGATACAGTGGTGCGGGGCGGATTGTTAAAATAGATACAGTGCCCTTCTCTAAGTTTGGCGTCGTATTACTGCTGGCAGTTTTTTTATTGTTTATTTTTTGTAACAAAAAGCAAACTACGAAATTTCAGTCATTCACCTCTACAATTTTTCACATTTCAAGTCTGTGTTTTCTGGGTGTGTTTGATGCGAGGAGACATGCAGTAATGTACTCACAGTAAATTTTGTTTGGGCATGTTTG
Organism: Danionella cerebrum; assembly: GCA_007224835.1. Classification (NCBI taxonomy): domain Eukaryota; kingdom Metazoa; phylum Chordata; class Actinopteri; order Cypriniformes; family Danionidae; genus Danionella; species Danionella cerebrum. Next base: position 42,877 of record SRMA01025270.1, read on the forward strand.
TTTCTGTTGATGTTGAGCAGCTTTAGCTTGAGGGTGACACATCTGACAGCTTTATTTAGTTAACCACACTTGTCCTGACAGCGCACACTCTGAGAATTTATCATCCGTAGAATATCTGTAAAGTCCATTTGTCTGTTTCTATGTGTAGATGAAACTGGTGAGCACCATCCCATTTGAGGATATTGAACCTTTTCATGTTGAATCTCTCTTTCTTTTCTCCAGGACCTCTGAAGGGGAACCTAAAGGTGACTTCCTGTGAAGACACCGAGCGTTTGTCCCGGAAACAGCAGACCACCACCACCGGAAATAGTCTTGAAAACCAGTCTGAGGCCAAGTCAAACCGGGCAGGGGCTCTGCGCAGGCACACTGTTGGAGGAGCTCGGAGCTCACGTGACATCCTAGCTATGAAACCTTCAGACATGGATAAAAAACGAGAGGCCTTCCTGGAGCATTTAAAGCAGAAGTATCCCCACCATGCGTCTGCCATCATGGGCCATCAGGAGAGACTCAGAGAACAGGTGAGGATTAAATTCTGGCTCTTTACCATGGTCAACTCCTCAAGTTCACGTAGTGGTAAACAGCTCTGAATAGAACTTCAGCACTTGAGTCTGAAGAGACAAAATAATAAGAACATTACAGCTTAATTCCTGTAGATGGATGTTTTCTGCTACCTTTTTTGCAGTTGTTCTATTGCTCTCCATACCCTTTGGACCAGGCCATTTCCACAACAGCATTGGGTTTCAAATAGAGATACAGAATCTGGTGTTTGTGTTGAAATCAGAACCTCTGCTGACCCCCTGCCTTAGATATTCAGGAGGAGGGTTCATTATTCCACACGTAGGAGCTGAATGTAGGACCACCTCTGCATGCTCTCATTTGGATGGTTGCCTTCACATTTGCAAAAATCAACCATTCTCAGGGACTCTGGTGTGAAGGCAACTCAAGTTAGCCTTGAGAGAGTTTGATCGCTTATTGTACATAACATTTTGATTGCACCTTGATGCGTACAAGTATGGAAACTTGTATCTCCACGTCTTCAGTTGTTAAAAGTATGATTTGGTTTGGAACTGAAACAGTTTGCCAGGTTATGTTAGTGCTTAATTTGTCCATGAAGAGGTCCTGGAGCACCATGAGGGTGCTGTTCCTGCAGAGTTCTTTTTTGGAACACGACTCCTCTGAAAGTTTTAGAACTTCCAGGGTTTAAGACTTTAATTTGGTGCATGCTAAGGATTAAAAAGCAAATACGTTTCTGACCTTTTTTTTGTCAAATTTCTGGTTAAATTACTTGATTTACTTTAAGAACAAAAAGGTCCTGGAGCATATTTCAAGTAACATATTTTTTTGTGGCATTTTTGGCCAAACAAAAAGAAATGCGAGTTTTTAAGAAAGTATAACCTTTTCAGGCTTTTGAATGAAAATTGGCCTTAATAATAAAAATCATGTTTTTCGTTGTGTTTTTCACTCGCTCCAAAACCGATCTGAGTTCAAAGAGAGTCAGTTTGACTCCGCCTACCCCTGTTTCCCACTACAATATTCAATTAAAACACAATCGTTTTTTTTTTTTCATTTCTGCGTGTTCTGTAATGGTAATAAAAATGGTTATTCATTTACCCAAATATTTTGGCGCGATCACGGAGGGGGACGTTGGTGAGCGAGCCTGGAGCGGGAAAAAGCTATGCATAGTGTTGATCTGCTGAATTTTTGCCTTTTTAGGGTCCAGCTGACCTACTGGTTTAAAAAAAAGTAGCTGTTTTGACTCTCTCTGCCATTTTACAGGCATGCTAATGCTAACTAGCGTGTTGTTTCTGTTTACTTCTAGAATCATTCTCGGTGCGGCTGTGTTTACAATTACAACAATTTACAAAACACTGCTAAAATTAGACACACATTACATAATACATTAGACACAGATTATTAACATATTTAGTTTGACTGGGAAGGTCCCGTATTCAATCAAATAGGTCCCAGTCCCAACCTGCAAGGTACCGGTGCTAAGTTTAAGCACAGGTTTATGTAGAAAAACTTTGGAAAGATTGCTGTTTGAAGTAAATCAAGATTCCTTTAGAAGGTCCGGCTCCATAAACTCTTCTGCTCGTTTTGCTCATACTCATCCACTCAGTGGGTCTGTGGAATGTTATTTGGATTGCCTCAGGGGGTATTAAAGAGAAAAGGTGGGGGCAGGGGGCAAATGCTTCCTCACAGCAGGGGACTGAGGGAGTATTGCGTGTGTTTACTCGGACTGAAAACAAAAGGCTCCTCACCTTCTCTCAGGAGCTCCACTGCAGAATAATGAGGTGAATGTGAGTGTGTTCAAGTATTGGTGAAACAGTGGAGAGGAGAGAAAGAGAGGAATTTCGATTGGTTTAGTGCCTGTCGACCAAATTCCTCTTCCCTCAGCATCTTATTTGTAGGTCAATCATTTATTTTGCTTTTACAATCAAAATGGCAACACAGGGGCAAACACAGAGAAATCTGGTCGGATGATAATATTAGCTCCAAACTTAAAGACCTCTATACAGCGATTCGATTTGAGACATTTCAGCAGGGTCTTCTTCATCACCGAAATAACAGAAAACATAGTATATTTACTTAATGACTTGGTTGAGACATTCGTTTATTAGGAGCAAGTTTGTAACTGGACGAAACTATTTGTTGACATTGAAACGGAGGAACTTTTGATTAATAAGAACGATTTAAACTTGTACATTGTGTAAAGGGTTCCTTTGTGTATTTGTTATGGTTTTGTATAAAAGTTATTTGAACTATTTGCTTTAGTTATACTTACCTGTTATTGGTTCCATCCTTTAAAAGAGGGCATGCTCATTCAAACAGAAGGCAGGCTGCAATACACATGTGAGTTCAGTCTGGGCTGCTGCAGTAACCACATTGCTGTTCCTGCTGCCAAGAAGAGCACCAGCTCTGACAAGAGCTTTGATTGAGTTTTGTCTTCTGAACTCTTCCTTTACCAGAACTGCTTAGAAAGCTTTAGCTATTCCCAGTATAGCAGCAAGGTTGGTGCTATGGAGCATTTGTCCTTATCTGTTTTGTAGATTCAGTGTGTTCATTTGTAAATATTTAAGTTATTTTGTTGCTTTTGTTATGATTTTGTTCTCATATGCACCGTTGGCACAATAAACACGTTGCTCGAAACTCTCCTCGTCCTTGGCCTCAATAAGGTCCTACGACCCCTGGATCCCGCATTCTACGACAGCCCTATAAATTTTTTACATTTGGAAAATTCAATTTTCCAAAAAAACACAATACTTGCCCAGTAATGCAGTCCTGATCTGTCTGGAGTGTTTTTTTTTTTCAAATTGCGATAAACGCCTGTCAAGTTTTTCCACAAAACACTAAAAGTCCATTAAACCTCAAAGAAGATGAGGTGCTGAGGATGGGGATAAATTTTTTAGAGTTTTATAATCGTTCCACTGTGCCAACACAGTCAATAAAGTCCACGGAGATGTCCCTAAGACACCGGGTTTGAAAGGAGAGACCGCGGGAAGCAGTGAGTCCAATATCTGTGTGTGGGATCTGGTGCTGTTTTACCGATTTTTCCTGTAACCAGCCACTTGATTTAATATAAATGTTGTTTGGTTCTGTATTTTGTTCTGTATATATATATATATATATATATATATATATATATATATATATATATATATATATATATATATATATATATATATATATATATATATCGATGCCTTAGATTTATATCGTTTTGTGTAAAATGCACCACGGAGTAATTGCATTTTGGGATAAATATACTTTGAAGTAAATCTATAAATATTAAAATTACACTTTGACTCTGAGGAGCTTTATAAAAGCTCAAAAATGTAAAAGGATCAGAAAATTTTAATTTTGTGCAAGAGGGAACAAATTTTTTACTCAAATTCATCAAAATGGGTTTAAATGATATTAATCAATCCCTATATTTCCACGATTTCATTACGGTAATTAGTCTGGCTGTGGTGGAGGGGTCTTGGGCACAGTATAATGTTCCTTATGTATAAACCAATCCCCAAATCTTTATCATTTACCAAAGCTTAGATAAAGTTAAAATATTTGGTTGCTAGGGTAAATAGTTTGGTTGCTAGGCAGCTGTCATGAATGTCAGACACATTAGTAATTTGTTACCATGATTAACATAAAGAACCCCCAATTTCTCTGTTTCATCTTAGAGATAGTTTTGCTCCCATTTCCCCTTTTGTTTTAAATTGACATCATTACTCAATAATAGTCATTGGATGGTACATTCTTGCACTGACTGATAACTTTGTGGTGAGTTAAAAGATTGACCCCATTTAATTCCCCAGCATTCTCAGCAATTTCCCAGAATTTCTTTGTGGTTTATGTAATATAGATGTAATGTAGATATAACAACTCGAGTTAAACCAGTTTGGATGTCTTGGCAAAGTTTGGTGAATGTAGCTCAAACATTTTTGGAGGAGGTGCAAATAGAATCTTTTTTTTCCGAAGCAAAAGGTGAATATCACTATGTTGGCATAATAAATATTGTTGTAATGTAATTCAGAGGTAGATCTTATATGATGCTGATCCTCACCTTGTAAAGGGCTCCCAAAATAAACACGCCCCCTGGTCCCCATAGCAATGTGTGGTGTACAGTAGAGCTGGCTTTACTCAGATTACAGCCATGAGGGAGGTAAACTCGAAGAGGAGGAGACTCTCTCTCTCTCTCTCTCTCTCTCACGCACACACTCTTTCACAGAGTGAATTATAAAGTGCTAACTCCTGAAAGAGGACAAAAGTATATGCTAAACTTTTCTTCCCGGCAATAATGGGAATACGAAGGGAGAGTCTGGACTGAGGACGACTGTTTGGACGTGTCTGTACAGGTATTGTCTCAATTCCCATTCTTTTCCAGACCGCCTTCATAAACTCAATGCATTCTGCAGAAAGGTCGCGTCACCGTCTGCAGCCGTGCGCGTTCCTTCTGTACGAAACGGGAAGACGGGAAACGCACACGTTTGTTTTTCGGCGTGTTACTGTAGCAGTGTGACCTGATCTGCAATTCGATCCGGTGTGTGAGCGAAGAAGCGGAAAACGTGAATAACACGGAGAACAATGCCTGGGGTCCGCGGCTAGCCCTCGCCAGGTGTGCGCGGGGAATTTGGGGGAACTTCAGCTGGAGTTCGAATGTTTAACTGAGTTTTTGTTTTAATACACCAGTGGAAACGGGGATATCGTGCATGACTTTTCTGTCCGAGTTCGCTCTGGGGCGGTATATGAAGCTTGTATCGGTTAATTGTAGGCTGTGGTTGTTTTTTTCCATGAGACTCCGGTTTTAAACGGTCCGTGATCGAATAGTTGCGGGGGGCGGGGCTTATCTCACAGATTTTTTGGATATAATTTCTTTAAAATAAAAACAAATGTGTTGATAACATGACACACTTTGCAATAAAATGTTTATCAACTAGTTCAGATATGTAAAAAATATGTCAAAGAAAAATAATTTATTGTTGCGCAATACGAAATGTCTCAATACTTTATCGTAAATAAGATCAACGTGAACTCTGATAAATCAATCTGAACACTGGTGTTCTTTGCTTTATGACATTAAAGGGGCCATGACATGTTGAGTGTTGTAGTGGCTCTTATAGTGATTTGTAAGAATAGATTGAATCAAAAAATTAAACATGGACATTCTAGAACATTTCTTTTACAAACTGGTATAATTCACGACATTGACGAAGTCACACAAGTCAAATGGTTACATGAAGGCCGGACATGAAAGGCTTGATAACTTGTGCGCAGCCTGTGGAACAGTGATCTCATTTGACATTTTTGCCGACAAATCATGTTGGGAATTCATTCCTCAATTTTTGAAATTGTTTTAAAAGTTCTGTTTGTCGTTTTGCATGAATGTTTTTACTCACAAAAAAAAGTTTACTCACAAAATAAAAAAATCTTTGTTTCATTGATAATTTATTGTTTATTAAACTTATGTTAAAAAGCATTACATGGAGGAATCAGTCAACTTTCACATCTGGGTCACCTCTGAAAACGGTCACAACTCGTTTAACAAACATGAATTTCAATTAATCATTTACTTGTTTCTGCCGGCGGCTCCCTGGAAACATGAGCCTCTGTTGTTTAGCTGAAAAACCATCTAATATGCATTGTTTCTCTCTCAAAGCATCTCTCTTACAGCACAGTGCAAACAGTTCAGATCAGATCAGCCAATAAAAACAGACGGTCCACAAAATCCTTCTTTCTGATTGGTCTAGGTGTAAGCAAAAGTAATTTCCTTTGTGGCTCGTTAATCTACAGTTCAAGTGTTTGTATAAATTCTTCTCGAGATTAATTATCTGGGCTAATGAGAAAGCTTTCGGGCCTAAAGCCGTAGATGGCTGGGCGACGCCACTGGTGGTGAAGGTGCGTTGGCATCTGATTCTGGAGCAAATGTTGCTTTCATAAAAAGTTGATAGCTCAATATTGAAGTTGCTCATAATTAATCACTCTAATATCCCTCACATCTACAGTGACCACCAGACAGCAACTTTGCATATCATGAATATGCATGTCCGTAACCAATATGTGAGTAACTGGGGAGTAGTTACAAAGTTTCCCAAATGAAAATCTCAGGCCAATTCCGGAATAAGTCTGGGCTAGAAAATTTCATTTGCTTTTAATTAAAATATTGATTTTTGAGTAAAACAATCATATTTCCCATACAATTAAACCAACATAATTACTTATTATTAAAAATATCATAAAGTTAAACAATGTCATGACCCCTTTAAACCTTTGAAAATGTACTTACATTTTGACAGTTTAAACATTGACATAGTTTCAACTGTGGGTAATGAAATACTAAGCTTATGTAGTCAATTCTTTTCAAATATATATTGTGGACATAAAAACAAGGTATGCATTGTATAATGAGCCGACTGTATCGTTACCCCTAAAAGAATGTAATAAAAAAGAAATGTATGTTTCCCAGCCTAGTTTTCTAGTTGTTTGTGGTAAAGCGTGAATGTGGCACAATATAGTCCATTGAAACTCAGTGCTTTAATTTTGTTGTCAGTAACATGGCATAAAAACCTGGTATCAAGACTAAAATGTTGAAATAAAAAGTAAAAACATAACTGTCCCTAAAGTCAGATTATCAGCAAATCCATTGGTGTTCCCAATCTTTTATCTTGAAGGTCACTAAATATTCTAGCGTCATGTATTTAAGGCAGGCAAAATTTACGGTCACCTAGAGGTCCTGAAACCAGCTGTCTGAAGACAGCAGATGAACGCTTGTGTTTCATATGTTGCCTTTTGCATAATTACATCTGTTAAAGCATTGCAGGCACATGGAGACATTTTTATTTACAATTATTTTACTATTTTTGTCAGCAACGCATAGGTTTAAAAAAAGTTGACAGCATCTCCTCATAGCGCTGACCCTCCTCTAACTTTAGCTGGTTGGATATTTCCACAAAGGAACATGTCATTGATTGGATATTTGTAGAGATGTGTGTAATTTTCTGACAGAATGTTTAGGGTGTTGATATTTTTGGACTGTAGTTTCTGCTCATTGTGGTTATTGGGAAGCAATGGTGTTGAGATGTTACGGAACATAGACTTCCATAACTTAGTGTATACCTTCTTAACTTAACTAGGAAACAACTATTTAATAGTAAATTCATCTAGATGTGGCTGTAACTCTGAAAGAATGCTCTCAACTGAACGCTCAAAATGCTTGACGCAGAAGATGCTTGACAGATGGTAGCCATATTGTTGATACACCTTGAGGTTATGTGTATCATTTAGATGACAATGTTGTTTTTTGTGTTTATTGGCCTTAGTGCTTCACAAGGGTGATGAGGGTCAGGAGAAGATTATTCCATGTTTCTTTACAGCATTTTTATTAAAAGGGCTACGCAACACGTTGTTGGGAAATCAGAGCTGAAGTGTACAATACATTTTTGTGAGTTTTTTCACTAATCAGTGATACTCTTGTTCATATTCTCTCTTGTTTATCATTAGTGCTACTTTTGGCAAACGTACAAAGTTTTGATGTGAGAAAACATTTAAAAGTGTCCCAGTTTTCACACTGTTTTCTTGTCGCCTGTGAATCTGGGACAAGCAGGTTCATTCTCCATCATTGCCGTTGTCTGCTGAGAACAGACATGAGTGCATTGCAATATGAAAATGCTCGGCTGCGGGTCATTCCGGGGTCATGAACCCACACTGGAGAGGCTGTCGCTTCAAAGCATCAGACCAGTTTTAGTTTTTGCATGTTTGGCTGCTTCATTCCAGTGAATGGCCCATGCAAGTGCTATGGCAGCTGCTCCAAGAGGGATTTGATGCTCATTTAAGCATGACTTGAGAAGTCCAGAGTTGTTGGCATGAGCTACTAAAGTTATTCAGAAATACTGTACATATATTCTTACAAGCCTTGTGGCACATATAGAGATGACACATAATCCAGGGGACTTGTTTATTTTTGGAGAAACTTGGAAAGTGACAGAAATATTGGGATATCCAGGTATCAAGGTTCTTGTGTGTACAGGTTCTCTCTCTCTATGCTTTGTATTTAATGAATATCTTCTGCAGATTCATTCACACCACACTGCTCGTTCAGATCCGCATTAGTTGGATATACAGCCTTTCGAGCCACTCATTGGTCATCACAGGGGTTTCCTTGACTGCTATAATCGCAAATAGAATATGAAAAATTACCCTCCCTCTCCACCCTCAGCTCAAAGCCAGCAAGACAGGAGAAGGGATGTGAGGAAGCATGGTTAGGTTGGAGTTGTACACTAGGCATATTTTTACTGGAAAACAATGTGTGTATATGTAATAAAATAGGATGTGAGCTGGAATTCTGGGCGTCAGTAAAGCAATAATGATACATTCACTATGAGATTTCTACTGGTCAGTTGTAGATTTGGCTTAAAGTGTTGAGCAAAGAAAAAGAAAGTTTCCCCAGACCTATTGAAATTGATTGATTACCTGAGTACTATTTCTAAATATTGATCATCTTTCATCAGACTGCAGGGACTCACTCTGTCAACATTTGTTTTCTTTCTTTGATTCCACTCTTTGTTGATGAACTCCGTCTCTCATATTCAGCATGAGAGCTTGTTCCCAACGAGAAACGTTGCTGTAACAACGGGGTCCAAAAGTGATGCTCTTCTTTGATTTTGAGGTTGACCTCACCCATTCCTCATGGGTCAGCACCAGACCAAAGAGCAAAGTGAAGACAAGAATTTCACTCAGTCACAAAGAGCCAGTCTGGTTAAACCTGTTTTTACAAGAAGTGATTTTTTTTTGTCAGAAAGGATGCAAAAAGACTCATATAACTGCTTTCCACAATCATATGATCCAAACCAAATGTCTCTATGATTTTCCTAAGCTGAGATACAGATATGCCATATTGGTTGCTATGGTAAGCAGTCAAGTTGCTATGGAAATGTCAGTGACATAATATATTGTTTACCATGTCAATACGAATAAAATAAAGTAACCCCCATGTTTCTATGATTTTCAAAAGCTGAGCTAGAAATGTGTCAAGTTGATTGCTACAGTAAACAGTCTGGTTACTATGATAGAATCGGTGACATCATGTTCTAATCCACTTTCCACTTAGATTATTTTAAATCAGTCCCGTTTAGAAGATATTTTACAATGAAAATTAGGTTGCAAAATGGGCGGGGCTTGATAAACATACGCAAATTCAGAAGCAGTGATTGGCTCTCTTAGCGATTTGATCCCTCACTAAAGTGTTTATGACTCTCCAGTACCAAACATATTCACGTCTTTTAAAATGGTAGCCAATGGGATTTAATACATTTCAAAGGCTCATTAGACCCATTTCTCATTCATTTCTAATGGCAGTGTTGCCAGAGATACTTAACCTAATTACTGTGACGAAAGACAGCTGCTGCCAACTGTCAAAAGTTCAGCTAAAAGGGACAGAGAGCTTTTTTTATGCAAACCAACACCTCACAAAATCAAGGACTGCTCAAGAACGATACGACATATAAACAAATTCTTTCAACACCAGAATCAGAAGGCTCCAAATTTTTGGAATTTTATTATTAAACTTAAAGGAGTTATGGTGAGTTAGAAAGTCATTGATAATGCTTAAAATATACCAAATGATGCTTGTAACATATACTGTAATTTGGTATTATATTAACTAACAAAATATAAAGAATTATTTGTGTTGAAACGTGAATGGAGTTTTCCTAGCCTCAGTAGTATCAGTAGTCTGGACTTTAAATCTTTGTTTAGCAAATGTCTCACAAATACAGCAATCCGTGCAATAAAAACTGAAGCTTTTCCGCATGGGGATTTTTATGTTCTGCTACAGTCAGATGCTCCCACCCACACTTACACTCAAGGTTGAAAATGTGTCAGCACATTCCATCGAGTGCATTCAGATTATTTCTTCCGTTTTCCGTTCAATTCTTCATGTCTAGGTGAAAATAGTATCATTTCTAGCCAAGAGCCGTAAAATGCTGATGCTGTCATTATTCAAGAGTTTTTTATTTATATACGTTTATATACATACACATTTATATACATCTTTATTTCTTAATTATATTACATTAAATTCATCTTAAAATAATGTCAACTAAATAGTAAAAATATAAAAACTATATAAAAAATATTTTTCACTTTTTGTTCCAGAAATAGGGACATTTAAGCAAGATGTAAATAAGCGTATTTTAACAATACCAAGTTCATTTACCAACGTAAACATAACAATGTTATTAATAATATCTGGGCTGAATACTTGGCTTTTGGGTTGTCACAGTACCAAAATTTTAGTATTCGGTACAGATACCAGTGAAAGTCCATGGTAAGCCACAAAAACTACTTTTATTAATACAGCTGAATAATAATAAACATTATTGAAATATGCCATGACTGGGGCAGCACAGTGGTTAGCACTGTGACCTTCCAGTTATAAGGTTGCCGGTTCGAGGCTCGCCCGTAACCTTTTTGGAAGGAGTTTGCCTGTTCTCCCTGTGCTTGCATGGGTTTTCTCTGTGAAAATAAAATAAAATATACTTTAGTAACACAATGTGCTGAGTCTGAGATCATTAGACACCAGCTAAAATATAACTTTTCACTAAATGACAAACATCAGCTTTTATAATAAATGTATATAAGATTTATTATATTAAGTGTAATTGAGATCACTGTTACAATGATGGAAAAACTAGTATTTCAAACACTTAAAAAAGAAGCATTTGTTAGATAACATGACTCCAAAAAGTGTTAACAGTGTTTCCCCTAGGATCATGGGTGGTGCGGCAAAACACTCACACAAACACTTAATAGTGTTTATATGTTTCTTTTAATTGC